>RCUC01104286.1:0-39399 GCA_003697995.1 Taxidea taxus jeffersonii
AACTCCCCACTGACCATGGAGCCTGCGGCAGGCTTAATCTCAAAACCCTGAGATCATGACCTGAGCCAAAATTGAAGAATCAGATACTTAACTGACTGAGCTACCCAGGTGCCCATGGTGTAGAAATTTTTTAATGCTTCTGTAGCCGAATTAATTTGTTTCTTATTTTAAATAAAAATTTCATGTTCTGCCTAAGAGAGTTCTCAGTATCTTACAGGGTTTCTCATTAATCTCTCAGCACCACTGGACCTGAGAAGTTTCCGGAACGCTGCTTCTGAAGTAGTGCAGTCAGAATGCAGAAGTATTGAGTGACTTACTCAGGTCAGCCCCACTGTGAGTCTTGTCTGTTCTTTTCTGTTCCCCCAATTTTCAAGAAATCCCAAAAGAGCTTTTCATCTTTATGCTTGAAACAGTTGTGCTTAAATGAAAATATTTTACACATCTTAGCAAAGGAAAATGTGCAGAGGCCGTATGTGTGTTTCTGAAAGCAGATATTTTGTGTTTAAACAAAAATCTATACTTGAAATAACTTGAACAAAATGTAGGATAAATGCTTAACAATAAGAAACTTAATCTTACAAACCTTACCTCATATGGGTAAGCTGAATTTTTTTAATTCAAATACACACAGATAATTTCTAAAAGACAATTAAATACCCTAAAACCTAAAGAAATTGTCTGAATTTGGAATTCTGTTGCTCACTCTTGATACCACTATTTTGAGTGAGCAGTAAACTCCCCTCCTTAATGAATAGTGAATAAAGTCACTAAAATAGTTAATCAAGGGGAATCCTGAGACCATGTATAACCACACTCTCCTACTGAGAGCAAATGATTAACAAAGGTGACAGGCCCAGCCTATTTTTGTTTGTGCTCATTTTGTTGATTTTTCCAGGCCTGTGCATTTCTGTCTAGCACAGAGACACCGAAACCCAGCCCACTCGGCTGGCAGCCTTCCTAGGGACACGAACATTCTCGTTTCGGGGTACCCTCTCCCATTGCCTGTGCTGTGGTTTAGGGGAAGGTACAAATGGGGCTCCTCCCCAAAGCCAGAGGTCTCCTTTGTCTGCTCTCAGAGGTCAGAGTCAGGTCAACTGATGGGGCACCATTCCACTGAAGATAGTATAGAGAGGCAGCCTGTATACCCAGCGTTCCCCTTCATCTTATGTAACCATGTGGGTCTATTAAACTCTGTTAACTAAGCCACGGGCTTTATTCACATTTCACCAGTTTTTCCACTAATGTCCTTTTCCTGTTCAGAATGCGATTTAAAATCCTCCATTGCATTTAGGGGGCAATCAGTTTTGAAAGCAAAAAAGAACATCAAACTCTTCCCTATGTTAATTTCAGGAGTTCAGCTTATTGGAAACGTTTCATTGCCTTGATGTAGGTCAGGACGGCCAATTAGGGGCTTGTTGAGCCTTGCCCAGGAACTGCTGGTCAGCTCATCAAAAAGGGAGAATATTAGCTTTTCACCTGAAAATATCACTCACTGGTACTTGGATCTTTTGGGAAAAGGTCTCTTGGATTTTACTTAAAGCTTTCGCATTCTCTCTCTGACAGCAATTACTTGATTTTCTCCCCTTTCCCTTCTGGCACATACTAGCTAATTTTCTTTGTGTCTAAATGAATTTAAAAAGAGCACAGCTTTATACTCCAATATTATTAACAAGTGTCAGGACAGTTCTGAAAATAGTCCTGGGAACTGCTAGTGTTTCAGAATCCATAAAGGGAGCACACAGAACCAGCTAATCCTTGCAAACATCTCCCACCTATGCCTAATTAAGAGAGAAAAAAAAAAGTTTTAAATCTTTATGTCGCTCTCTGTTCTTGTATCACCCTTGAAAGTTTATTTGATTCCCACACAGTTTCCATGCCTCCCTTTGTGCAATGAACATTCTTCCCTGAGGAGAGTTTCTTTTCTTTCGATCCAGAAAAGCAAATGAGTGACTAAGGAATATATAGATTCAAGGGCAACCAGTGAGACAGGTCAGAGAAAGGGGGTGTGATTTATTGAAGGGAATGTGTGGATGATGCATGTTGACGCTTGAAGAATGAGGATAGAAACCAGTAATAAGAGGTGGCATTTGCCAGAACCATTGGTTGGAAGAGGTGACAACAGTTGTTCCCAGAGAGTGGCCTTATCTTAATGGGAACAAGAGGGCTTGGCACTCGGCTATCTTGTAGGCTCAGGAGCAAAACACTTAACAGAACTTTAAAAAGTCATGGTCATTTTCTAATTTAGCATTTCGTGTTCATGTCTTTATCCAAGATTTCCAGATCAATATTAAGTAATGCACCTCTTTTCAAATCATTGAGAAGTCCAGGAGAGGTTTTCTCAGGTTTTGAGCCAGCTCAGGCCTTGATCCACATTCCAGAGGATTCCCCTGGCTAAAGGTCCACATCATCTCAAAGATCTTTAGGGGGAGCTGTCCGCATAGCATGATACATCATGTTTATTGGTCAGCCGTGAAAATTGAGTTCTGCAACGTTTAAGGCATTTTTCAAAAGACATTAATAAAAACTGACAAACCTCACTCCATTTTGAAAGACTAGTTATCTCCATAGACGGTTGTGATTTTAAAAGGCTTTTCTGCCACTGCACTAAGACAAACCACAGGAAAAAATGTGTCTGGTTACCTGTATGTATTTGTCGAGAGAACATGGTGAAGCTGAGTTCCGTGGTGATGAGGGTATTGCCTCACTTAATTACAGCTGAAACACACCTCCTTCCACTTCGCCCACGAGTGTTCCGTGGGGACTCGCACCGCACAACAGATCTCTCAGGAAAGAGGGGATGTTTTCAGACCCCCGCTGTGGGCCTTAACCCTGGGAAGTCTTAGAGGCGTGGCTTCTTGATAGCATTCTCCGTGGGACCCCTTTGTATGGTGATTCTATCCCTGTTCCTTCCCAGAAATGTAATGGTAGGCGGCTGCCTGATGACCCCCTCATTCTCTGTCTGACTTGGGCCAAAGTGCAGGAAGGTGCAGCCTAAGCGATCCTGGGGATTGTGGGCGCAGTTCGTCATCTGGCTCTTTCCTCCTGCCCCCGGGTCTTTCCTGGTGCCTCATCTTACCGGCCTCCGGCCTCCGCTGTGGGTTCTGGGCCCAGAATTTGTTCTGGAGGCAATGATATGCTTGCTCTTTCCAAATTCTTCCCCCAAATAAACAGGTATTGGGATAATAGTGTTTCCTATCAGACCTTGCTAAACTGGCAGCCGTGATGCAGTAGCTTAGAGCCAAAGGGGCCCATGAGGATTAACTAGGACAGGCTGTGAAAAATATTTAGTTTCTTTGTAAGTAATCTCTCTACCCATCGTGGGGCTCGAACTCATGACTCTGAGATTAACAGTGGCACACTCCACAGACTGAGCCAGCAGGCCCCCCTATAAAAAATACTTTTTATCATGTTATATTTACACGTTGATACGTGTAAAAAAAATATGCCATATCTTTAGATTATGAAGTATTGCAAAGGAACACCCATAAATGTCCCTTCACTAAAGTTCTGGGACATAATCAATGCTTCTGGGTTCCTTCTGCTTGGTGTCCCTGCCGGCCCCTGCCCCCACAGTAGCCATCCTCCTGGACTTTATGTTTATGACCCCCTTGTGTTATCTATCTAACAAATATATTGTTTTGGTTTGGTTTCAAACTTTGTAAATACCATGCTGCGGGTACCTGGCCTCTCTCACTCAATTTTAGGTTTGAGCTTCGGGCCACCCTGAGGCAGCTCCTTTTTACCGCTGAATGATTTAGCCTATTGTGGAGACAGGTCACAGTTTCCAGAAGCCTTCTCTCATCACTGGACATTTGGTTCATGTACGGTCTTTTGCTCTATCATCAACATTGTCACCATGCACCTTCTTCAGTGCACCTGGGTCATTTATTTGAGAGTTTCTCAGGGGTGAGTTTCACCCAAGAGCGAAATTGCTGGCTTGTAGGATAAATCACTTGCATGGCCTCACAAGATGGTGCCGAAAGGTAGCTATCCGCTCTCTGCTCAGCTGTCCTCATTATTAGAGTTCTTAACTTTGCCCATTTAGTGGGTATAAAATAACTCACCGTGAATCGGGTTTGCATTTTATTCAACACTAATGAGGCTGATTTTTTTAAATATATATATTCACTGGCCATTCATGCTCACTCTTCTCTGAAGTGTCCTTTTATGTGTCTTACCTGTTTTTCTACTAGGTTGTTTGTCTTCTTATTTATCTACAGGACTATTCTGGATACTGATCCTTTTTCAATTATCCGCATTGCAAAAATATCTCCCAGTTTGTGGCTTGTCTTTTAATTTTCTTTGCTGTATCTGTTGATGAATAGAAAAGTTCTTAACCTACTTTTTTAATAGAAGAGAGACTAGGCACAATGAAGAGAGGCTAGATAGAAATTCCAATATAAAATAATTACTACTTCATTCTTAGAAGAATGAAGTCCGACCCTTACTTAACACTATATACAAATTTTAACTCAAAACGGATTAAAAATCCAAACACAAGACCTAAAAGTATAAAACTTCTAGTTTAAAAAAAAATAGGGGGGACGCCTGGGTGGCTCAGTTGGTTAAGCAGCTGCCTTCGGCTCAGGTCATGATCCCAGCGTCCTGGGATCGAGTCCCACATCGGGCTCCTTGCTCAGCAGGGAGCCTGCTTCTCCCTCTGCCTCTGCCTGCCTCTCTGTCTGCTCTCGCTCTCTCTGTCAAATTAAAAAAAAAAAAAAAATAGGGAATACTTCATGGTATTGGGTTTGGTAATGAATTCTTGGACCTGACACCAAAAGCCCAGGCAATAGAAGCAAAAATAGGCAAATGGGACTACATCAAACATGAAGCATTTCTGCACATCAAAGGAAACGATCAACAGCATGAAAAGGAAAACACAGAAAGGGAGAAAATATTTGCAAATCATGTGTCTGAGAGTTAATGTTCAGAATATATAACCAACTCCTACAGCTCAACAGCAATAAACCAACCCAATTAAAAGTTGGGCAAAGGACTGCATAGACTTTTCTCTAAAGATGACATACACATGGCCAACAAACATGAAAAGATGCTCAACATCCCTCATCATTAGGGAAATGCTAATCAGAACCACAGTGAGATAGACAGCACCTCACACTCATTAGGATGGCCACTATCCAAAACAAAACAAAACAAAAACAAAAACAACAAGTGTTGGTGAGGATGTAGACAAATTGGAACTCTTGTGCACTATTGGCGTGAATGCAAAATGGTGCAGCCACAGTGGAAAACAGTATGAAGTTTCCTCAAAAAATTAAAAATGGAACTACCACATGATCCAATAATCCTACTTCTGGGTATATACCCAAAAGAACTGAAAGCAGGATTTTGTAGAGATATTTGCCTACTCTTGTTCATCACAGCATTGTTCCCAATAGCCAAGAGCTAGAAACAACTCAGGTGTCCATCTCTGGTTGGATAAGTAAATAAGATGTGGTTTAAGCAGACAGTGGGATATTATCCAGCCTTAAAAACAGGAAATTCTGGGGCGCCTGGGTGGCTCAGTGGGTTAAGCCGCTGCCTTCGGCTCGGGTCATGATCCCAGGGTCCTGGGATCGAGTCCCGCATCGGGCTCTCTGCTTAGCAGGGAGCCTGCCTCTCCCCTCCCATCACTGCCTGACTCTGCCTACTTGTGTAATCTCTGTCTGTCAAATAAATAAATAAAATCTTTAAAAAAAAAAAAACAGGAAATTCTGGAAAAAAACAAACAAACAGGAAATTCTGGGGCTCCTGGGTGGCTCAGTGGGTTAAGGCTGCTGCCTTCAGCTTAGGTCATGATCCCAGAGTCCTGGGATTGAGCCCCGCATCGGGCTCTCTGCTTGGCAGGGAGCCTGCTTCCCTTCCTCTCTCTCTCTGCCTGCTTGTGATCTCTGTCTGTCAAATAAAAAACAAAACGGGAAATTCTGACACCTGCTACAACAGGGATGAGCCTTGAGGATATCATGGTAAATGAAATAAGCCAGTCACAGACAGATAAATACTTATATGAGTTATCTAAAATAGTCAAACTTGGGGGCGCCTGGGTAGCTCAGTTGCCTGGACATCTGACTTCAGCTCAAGTCATGATCTCAGGGTCCTGGGATCCAGCTCCGCCACGGGGCTCCCCACTAAGCAGGGAGTCTGCTTCTCCCTCTGCCTCTCCCCCTACTCATTCTCTCCCTGTCTCTCAAATAAAATAAAATCTTTTTAAAAATTTTAAAATTAAAATAATAAAATAGTCAAATTCTTAGAAAGCAGAATGGTGGTTGTCAGGGGCTCAGGGGGGCAGAAGGAATGGGGAGTTTGAGGCTATAGATTTTTTCAGTTTTGCCAGATTAAAAAGTTCTGGAGATCAGTCACAACAAAGTGAATACACATAGCACTACTGAACTTACACATTTAAAAATGGTCAAGATGATAAGTTTTATGCTACCTATTTTTTTTAAGATTTTATTTATTTATTTATTAGAGAGAGAGAGAGCGAGCTCAGGCAGACAGAGTGGCAGGCAGAGGCAGAGGGAGAAGCAGGCTCCCTGCCGAGCAAGGAGCCCGATGTGGGACTCGATCCCAGGACGCTGGGATCATGACCTGAGCCGAAGGCAGCTGCTTAACCAACTGAGCCACCCAGGTGTCCCAATGCTACCTATTTTTAACCACAATTTAAATTCTTTAAAAATTTTTAAATGTTATAGCTAATAATAGCTGTCATTTATTGAGCACTTACTTGGTGAAACTGGCTTTCTATGCATTATCTCACTGACTCTTCACAACAGCCCTGAGGGATAAATCACTATTTTCCCTCATTTTCCTGGAAAAGTGGCTCAGTGAGGTTAAGTCACTACTCAGTGTCACACAGCAGCAAGCACCGAGCCCAAGACTGGAATCCAGGTCCAGCTGCGTCTGAAAGTTGAGCTGTTCACAGCACTGCAGTATTGTCCTGTGGGCAGGAGAGCCCAGCCAGGTGCCCTGGGAAGCCCTCTTCCCTGCACACTGCCAGATGTCTCGTTCTTCAGCTGTGGTCCTTCCAACACAACTTCTGCAGGCATCTCCATGCCCCCCACCTCCGAAGTGTCTCCTCTGGGGACATCGGCCCAACATCGACCCATGTCTCACCACCACTATCTGCGATATAAATAGGACTCCTCTCTCTGTTTCACAACACTGCTCGTGTCTTTGACAATTCATGCTCATTCCTGAGATTGCAAGCTGCTATTTTCGAAAAGATATTTTGCATGGCATATTGCCCCTAGGGCTCTTGGTATCTCACTTGGCAGAACACAGTGCAGCCCTCTGGATGTGATTGTAGGTGTCTAATCTGCAACTTTGGCTGTTCCCAAAACTTCCTTCCCCTCCCCTCTGTCCCCGCCCCAATGCCTTGCTCAAAACAAAGTGCTGGGTGCTTGTCCTGATGGAAGGGAGGCTGGCAGAAAGAAGAGTCCCCAGGACAAGCTTGGCTGGTTTCTGGCCTCTTCCTCTGTGGGTTTCACTGAGAGCAGGAACCATGATATATTTACGGAAGGCCTGAGGAAGGAGCCTGCCAGGTGAAGAGCCCAGAGAAGAATGTTCCCGGCCAAGAATGTAGCAAGTGCCAAGGTCCTGGGGGTAGGAAAGAGTGAGGTCTATAGCTTGGCGTATTCTGAGGAAGAAAAGCAGGCATGGGTGGCGGGAGCGTCGAAGGCGAGTGGTAGGAAATAGTGGCCAGATCCTTTAAGGGATAAACACAACAGACCCCCACCCTGTGCATGGAGCTGATAGGTAGGGGGTGGGGGAACATTACTAAATCATTACAAGCAAGAGCCTGGGAGAAGCCATATAGATTGCCCAAGAATGTATAGCCGGAGCACCTTCTCAAGTCAGGGTGTGTCTCGGGGAGTAACATTTAAGCAAAATCCTAAAGCAGTGGTTCCCAAAGTGTGATTCCTGACCAAGAGGGTCAGCACCACCTGTGCATTCACGAGAAATGAAAATTCTTGGGCCCCGCCCCAGGCCCACCAAATCTCCCAGAACACCAAGCACAGAGCCTTGCACAAAGTGCTCTGTTACGGAATGGTTGAATCGCAAGCCCTCCAGTTCCAGAAGGTGCTCCCGTGTTAAGATACGGGAGTGTGGTGGGCCCCGTGCACCAGCAGACAGGGGAGTGTAGCCAACTTGACTTCTAGGTGCAGAGGTAGAGAGAGAAATGCATCCCTCTAGGTCTGCTGGGTGAAACTTCACACTTGGCCTCCTGGGCCCTGGGGGGCGGTGCTTCAATTTTTACAAGGTGTGAAAGGAATGAACATTTGCTGCTGCAGATTGGAAGCCTTTAAACCAGCTTCAAGTTACAAAAATCAGGCACCAAAAAAACTTTAAAAAGAGACAGGAAATGACGTTATGCTCAACCTCCGATACCTTAAGACCAGCTGCGGATGATTTTGCCAGATTACCTGCTAAGCAAACCCCCCAACGTGGCTAAGAACAAGCCTGAGACTACCCCCACCCCCAACCCAGGGTCCTTTAGAAAAGAAAATTCTCTGCTTGCAAACAGTGCGCCTGCCCACGGCGGTGCAGAGCCTGAGGCCTGGACAACTTAAGTGTACGGATAGACACAAGTTAGTGGGGTTTTAATAACAATAGAACCCAAATAGGCATGGAGTCCCTCGTTCAGCAAGTAGAGGCCCTGCGGGGTTTGGGTTCCATGGGTGTTAGGGCTGATCCCCCCTTGGCAGCTGGACCCCGTGGAGGGTCCCAGAAAGGGAGTGAGTCCGTGGATTCAGTACTGAGAGTCAACCAACAGCAGAAGCCCATAGCCTGATCTAGCCTAGATTCAGGCACACGCAGGTCAAAACATGTCCCTAAAACCACTACCGGCAGTGAAAGCTTGGGGTACCCGCCTGTGAGCTGTGTACCCCGCTCGCCAGCAACCTGCAGCCCTCCCTGCGGCTGCTCCTCCGGCCAGTTCAGATCTTCACAAGGTAGGGAAGGGGTCAGTTTGTTTCACTTGTGGTTGGGGCAGGGTCATTTAGTAGTGAAGGGCCCCAGCTCAGGGCTGAGGCTGCCTCAGTTCGGATCCCTGCTTTGCCAGTTTTTAGCAGCCTGACTTGGGCACAAGTCCTCACCTCTATGCCTCACTTTCTTCCTCTGTAAAATGGGCTCATAGTCATGTTTACCTTATAGGGTTTCAAGGAACATGAAATGGATTGTCTGAGGCACCCAGCACAGAGGAGGCCCTGGAATCATGCTGGCTGGTGGGGAGATTGGGAACCAAAGGGGAATGAAGATGTCAGGTAAGCCTGGATCCAAGAAGGAGATCAGCACAGGCTGCTAGGACTGAGCCCTAGGGGGGGGGGGGGGGGGTGTGCCAGAGGGGCGCTCCCTCCGGGAGGGTCATGGGAAGCTGGGAAGCAGGGAGTGCCGGCCCGGGGCAGCAGGAGCTCCGAAATGCTGCCAGGCTGGACCCTCGGGGGACCGGAAGGGGTGAGAGGTGCTTGTAAACATGGGCAGGAGTGAGACCAGGCAAGGCTTTGGAGCCCGGGGCAAAGACGTGATTCTAGAAGCAATGGGGAAACTGGGAAGTGGTCCTTGGCAGAGGCTAGAGGCCAAGCTGGCTGCTGGGCAGGCAGAACACGGCGCACTCGGGAGGCACCCGGGTAGGAGAGCCCTGTGATATTGGAGTGAGAGTCGAAGGGGCCAGAGGGAGGATGTGTGGAGAGGAAGTGAGGAAGATGTGTGACCACTGACTGTGGGGAGTGAGAGACAGGTAGAGTCCAGACCATCGCGGGCTCAAGAAAGCCCCAGAAGAAAACAGGTTTGGGGTGAGACAAGAGGACCCCATCAGGTTCCCAAAGCCGCTGTGGCCCATCCCCGGGCGTGCGCGTGTCCCTCTGGCTGTGCCGTGTCCCACTTGACTTTTGTGGCTTAGTCTCCCCACAGCCCCACCTGCACCACCTTTTAGAGAACCCTTCTCCCCTTGCTGGCGACGGACCCTGTTTCTAGTCCGGAAAGTAACCAAGATCCCAGCCCTTCCTGAGACTTCCCGTCAGCTTGGAAATGAGCTCTTGAGTAGCCAATGGTGGGTCATTTGGGAGTTTGGAGGCTTTCTTATTTTAAAATGATTTCATAGTTTGACCGCATGCTTTTTAACTGATTACATAAATACTATGTGTTCATGCACAGACAGACTCGTGAGAGTTTCAAATCATGCAGGACAAAACACAAGGTCCCCTCCTCCTCTACCTCCCACACCCCAAGCCCAGCTCCCGGCCCCTCCCCTGAGATAAGCTCCGTCAACAAACACATGGCTTTCCGCCAGGCCTGGCAGCTCCCTGACACCCTCCTGCGTGTCCTTGATGTATGTTGGACCTCATCATACAACCTGTTCTGCTCCTTCCCCTCCTTCCCTTCTTGACCTAACAATATGTGTCAGAGATCTATCTATTTAGGCTTTTTCCCCCATCTTTAACAGGTATGCAGTTTTTTAAAAACATATTTTATTTATTTATCAGATAGAGAGTGAGAGTGACAGGGAGCAAGCACGAGCAAGGGAGCCTAATTCAGGACTCGATCCCAGGACCCTGGGATCATGACCTGAGCCAAAGGCAGACGCTTAACCGACTGAGCCACCCAGGTGTCCCAGCGATGCAGTTTTTAGAGTATGAAGATAATCATATTTTATTTAACCACTCCCCTTCTCTGAAGGTTTTAGGCTTTTTAGAAATTTTCACAACAGTGCAGAGTATCACTGGACCCGAATTCAGACTCGCATGCAAAGATTTCTCTAGAGCACATTCCTGGAAATGGAATTGTTCCTTCAAGAAGGAATATACACCTAAAATTTGGGTACCTACTCTCCAATTATCTTCCCAAAAGTTGTCTTTTCCTCTAAAAAAAAAAGTCTCCTTAATTACACAAATAATTCAAGTTCTTATAAGAGCTCTAAAATATACAAACAAGACCAGAAAATAAATTTCAGAACACTCATCATCCCATTACCCAGAAATGACAGCTGTTTACCTGTGATCTATTTGAATCCTTTTATCATGCCCATATGGCTGCATGAATTGTTACGAAAATGTGGTCATAGTGGATACCTTTTTTAGAAACCTGTGTTTTGCAGTTAACTAGATATCACAAAGATCTTTCCAAGTCATTTAAGATTCCTCCTCTGTGAAATTCGAGATTGCTAACATGGTTTGGGGGCCAGAGAAGCAAAGCTTATGTGGAAGGAGGGAAGCTAAAAAGAATTTTTTTCGAAGGCTGTGCTGAGAACAGTATTAACAACCCATGTGTAGGATATATTCAGATGAATCTGTTTATGGAGAAAAATTATTCTACAACCCTGGTTCTTGGGCATCTTGGAGAATCTGGTGAAGCTGTTCTCTTCCCTGCAATGTATTTGAGCACATAATTTGTATGTAATTTCTAAAAAATTCCTAGTCTACACCATCATTTTATTTTGTTTTAATATATATATTTTATATGTAATTATATATAAATTGTATAATATATATTATATATTTATTTTTATTTTTTTATTATTTGTTTATTTGACAGACAGAGATCAAAAGTAGGCAGAGAGGCAGGCAGAGAGAGAGGAGGAAGCAGGCTCCCTGCCGAGGAGAGAGCCCGGGGCGAGGCTCCATCCCAGGACCCTGGGACCATGACCCGAGCCGAAAGCAGAGGCTTTAACCCACTGAGCCACCCAGGCGCCCCTATATTTATATTTGAGAAAGGAAGGAAGAAAGGAAGAGAGAGAGGGAGCATGTGAGGGGGGAGAGGAGGAGGAAGAGGGAGATGGAGAGAAAGAATCTTAAGCAGGGGCCACATTCAGCTTGGAGCCTGACCACAGGGCTCCATCTCATGACCCTGAGATCGTGACCTGAGCCGAACTTAAGAGTCAGACACCTAACTGACTCACCCAGGTGCCCCTACACCATCACTTTAAATGCTTGCACTGAAAGCCTCAGTGTGGATGGAGCACAGATTATTTAACACATAGAATAGTTAAGAATATGGGCTCTTGAGTCAGACACCCCATCAAGGGCTGGCTCTATTTCATATTCCTCAGTCTCTCTGTCTGTTTGTGTCCTGGCTTGAAAAATCCAAACAATACCAGATGGGTTATAGGGTAGTGTGTGGTTTAAGGGTTCGTGTGCGTAAGATGTTTAGAACAGGGTCTGGCACATGGTAAGTGCTAATTAAATGTCAGCTCTTATTATTTCCCGTGTTTTGCTTTTGCAACATTTCTAACTATATCTTTGCACACATCTGTGATTACATCCCAGGGATAAATTTCTAGATAGGGACTAGCTGGGTGGGATTAGCATATTTATAAGATTTGAGGGATATAATGTAAAACTCCTCTATAAAGAGTCAGATTCAGTAATGATCCTGTGACTGGGTTTACTCTGGTAAGCAAACAGACCAAACTCCCTGCCCTCATGCAGCTTGCATTAAAGGTGGGAGACAATAAACAAAATACAGTAACCTATTTGCAAGTGACAAATACTATGGAGAAAAATTAAGCAGTGTTGGGGGTTGGGAAAGCTGGGACAGCGTGGGGGTGGCAGTTCTAAAGAGGGTGGTCAGTGAAGCCCCTGGAAAGGTGACACTGGAGCAGAGACCTAAAGGCAGGACACAAACATGAGGGCAGCTGGGAAGGAGTGTTCAGGCAGAGGGAAAAGCAAGTACAAAGGGCCTGGGGCAGGAAGGTGCCAGGGTGTACACTAGGGGGACCTGGAAGGAGAGAAGACAGGGCCAGAGGAGGGCAAGAACATGTCGCAGAGGGCTGGGCAGACTGAACCCAACTCCACTTCCGGAGCAGTTTTGCTTTTCTGCAATGGGAGGTCTAGGAAGGATGAGGTAGGTGTTCAAGGAGACATTTAGGACAAATTGAAATTATGTTTTCCTTGTTGCAGTCTATGCTGAAAGGAAGTGATAATTCTCACTGTTTCCCCTGAGAAAATCAGAGGTTCCTTGTTGTCTGAGCAAAACATGTGAATGTTTCAGATACTCAAATCCAGTCACTTTTTCCTAGAACAGTGAGAACCACAAGAAAAACGAAAAGACACAGCATGTTTTGTTTGTTCCTGGGCCGTGTTGCCGGACAGCCCGTTTTCCAGGTATGTGGCTTGGAGACAGTGGTCACCAGGGGAATTTAGGGCTGTGAGTCTGAGATGACATTGCCAGGGTTGAGGGTCCCTGGGCCCCAGGCTTCCCCCCTTGTCTACGAAGCACCAGCCCCAGAGACACGTGCGGAGGATGGAATGGCCAGCTCTGCAGAGGCTGGTTCAGGGCGAAGAAGTAGCAAACCACAGGTTCATGCTGGGGACCACCATGGCTGAAATCGTGACCTTGAATTTGCACCCAATTCCTTGAACTGCAAAACCTCCGCTTGGGATAAATGAGAACATCCCAGGCGCTTGGGCGGGAGCAGGTGCTGAGCTGAAATGGTCCTAAAGGAGGGGAGATGAATCTCCGCGTGGAACAGGGTGGTGGAGGTGCCTGTTGCCACGTGGGGTCAAGGCCAAGCCCTGGCCGAATGCTCGCTTGTGCTGTTCAGGCTTTATCTACACCTTGACGGGTGCTCCCTTTTGTAACTTGGCTTGTTGCCGATATGTCACGGTTAGCGTGCCATCAGAGGCCTGTGAAGGATTGTGCCTTTGGGAGCTGCCACTCCCGCCTGGGGAGGGGGCGCTCTTCTCCACGAGATGCGTGGCTTAGAGCCCGGCGAGCCCTGCCTTCTCCAAGTGAACACCAAGCAGCTTGTTCTTTTTCTCCGCCTTTCCTTCCCTCCTTTCTCTTCATTTCTCCCCCATTGTCTCTCTTCCTTCCCTCCTCCCTCTTCTCTATTTTGCAGACAGTATGGTTTTATCACGATGAAATGGGGTTAGACAGAAAAACTCGTCCTCTGAACTGTGTCTCAGTTTACTATTTCAGCAGAAATAATGAATGCTTGTTGAAAAAAAGAATACTGTGAAAACATCCAAATACAAGAGCAAATCTTCATTGCATTCACTCCCTGCTTTTCCTTTCCCAAGTTACTCTTAACAATTTAGTGTTTACTTTCCAGACATTTTTTCCCCATGCACACACGTATTTTGGTACACCGTTTTCATACAGAAAGGGACTACGAAGTCTTCCTGTTTAACTGACTGCTGTGTCTCCAGCTCTTGGCACATGTGGACCCTAAAAACATTTGTGGAACAGATGAATTTTGTTTCTGAAATTTGTCCCTCTCACTCAAATGTACACCATTCATGCCATCTAGCTCATTCTTTTTATGGGCGCATCGTGTCCTACAGAATGTGTGTGTCATTGTTGAACCAGACATCAGGCTGTCTGTATGTTTTCAGTATTCAGATCCTCAGCACCTGGGGGTCTGTTTCCTCATGTGGCAAAGGCCTTTGCAGGTAGGAGGAGTTAAGCCTCCTAAAATGGGGCGCATCTCCTGGATCAGCAGGTGGGCCCTGTATAATCATAGGGTTCCTTGTAAGAGGAGTTACAGCCGGTGACAGGAGAAGAAGCAGAGCTTGGAGAATTGGCCTTGCCAGAAGAAGGCCACAAGCCAGTAGAACACAGGCAGCTTCTAGAAGCCAGGAAACACAGGGAAATGGCTTCTCCTCTAGAGCCTCCAGAAAGAATGCAGCCTTGCAAGTCTAGTTTGGACGTCTGACCTCCAGAACTGTAAGATAATCAGCTTGTGGATTTTTTTTCAGACTTTTTTCCTGCAGTAAAATATGTGTAACGTAAAATTTACTATCTTAACTGCGTTTTAAGGATCCTATTCAATGGCATTAGATAAATTCACAGTTTTCTTCGAACATCAACACCATCCACCTCCAGAACTCTTTGGCTGGTAAAACAGAAACTCTAGACCTTCCTTCTCCCCCTTCTCCCCTCCCCTCCCCTTTCCTCCCTCCCCACTGCTAACTACTCTAAGAATCTCACATAGTAGAATCCTACAGTATTTGTCTTTTGGGGGCTGACTTTGTTCACTTAACATAATGTCCTCAAGGTTCATGCATGTCGTAGCAGGGGTCAGAGTTTCCTTCCTTTTTAAGGCTGAATGATATTCCATGGTGTGGTGGTAGATTTCCAGGGGGAACCAAGTCAGGTATTCTTAGCTGAGACCCCAAGAGGCGGCAGCTGCTTCTAAGCAGAAAAACCAGCTGACAATGTAAAGATATCCAGGAAAAAAAAAAAAATCAGTGATGATTTTATCTAACTTGTGATATTTAAATTTAACAAAAGGGCTTATTACAGTTTTTAGAAGAAAATCAAGTCTGTTTTTAGTTCTGTTTTTAAAAAAAAAAATACAAGTGGGTTAGAGCAAAGCTGACTTGATGTAAAATTCTAAAAAAAAACACGTGGTAACTCCTAGGGGGTTCTACCAGCCACTGGAGATGCAAACATACTTGAGAAATTCTGTGCTCTTGGTGGGTCAAGAACTAGTGTGTAAAATCCTGGAGATGCTTTAAATGTTGAGAGAAAGCAGCTCCTTTCCACGGATGTTCTATAGATTTTGGTAGCTGAGGACTCTTTTCATTGCTATGCTTTTCTTTTTTTTAAGATTTTATTTATTTATTTGACACACAGAGATCACAAGTAGGCAGAGAGAGAGAGAGAGAGAAAGGGAAGCATGTTCCCTGCTGAGCAGAGCCCGATACGGGGCTCCATCCCAGGACCCCGGGATCATGACCTGAGCCAAAGGTAGAGGCTTTAACCCACTGAGCCACCCAGGTGACCCTGCTGTGCTTTTTCAAAAAAAATTTTTTTTCAGCTTTAAAATGATCCACTCATCTGTCAATGGACATTTGGGTTTCTTCTGTTTTAGTGACTGTGAATAATGCTGCTATGAACATGGGTCTACAAATAGCTCTTTAAGACCCTGCTTTCAGTTCTTTGGGTTATATATCCAGAAGTGGAATTGCTGGGTCATGCGGTAATTTTAGTTTAAATGTATTGAGGAACCTTTGTACTGTTCCAGATAGCGGCTATGCCAGTTCACATTCCCACCAGCAAATGCACAAGGCTTCCAAGTTCACATCTTTACCAGCACTTGCTGTTTCCTGGGTTTTGATAGTAGCCATCCTGATGGAGATGGGGTGGGGTCTCATTGTAGTTTTTTTTTTTTTAAGATTTTATTTATTTGACAGACAGAGATCACAAGTAGGCAGAGAGGCAGACAGAGAGGAGGGGAAGCAGGCTCCCTGCTGAGCAGAGAGCCTGATGCGGGGCTCGATCCCAGGACCCTGAGATCATGACCTGAGCTGAAGGCAGAGACTCAACCCACCGAGCCACCCAGGCGCCCCTCAATGTAGTTTGGATTAGCACCTCCCTAACCATGAGTAATGTTGCACATCTTTTCCTGTGCTCTTTGGCTGTGTGTTTACAAGTAGCCCCTGCTTTTCAAAAGTTCATATGATGCCACTTTTCTTTTATGAAAGCCCTACATTAGTACCTATTCTCACTAACCGAAACAAATATGAAGAGGCTTTTAGCTTTTATGAGAAAAGGCAAAAAGCAGAAATAGCATTGGGCATGTGTTTTACAGTGAGCCTTCATAAAGGCACCATGCAGCCTGCACAGCTCACAGGGGCCCCATCACACTCCTCGGGGAACCCCACTCAGCATCCATCTGACATAGCTTTGAACTGTGTCTCTGAGCATCTGCACTTTACTTCCATTTATTCTCTGTATCCCCTGGCAAGATGTGTCCTAAGGTATCAGAAAAGCCTAAGGAGCATTGTATTTTGAGTCTAGACATGCTCAAAAAATTTTCCGTATGAATTAACAGTAACTGCTGCTTCGCTTTTCACCACATCAGCTTCCGAAAGATTTCATAGGAAGGCTCTACTTCTGGGTCGTGGGGGAAAACCTGTATGATCTTTGGAGAAATGTCTATTCCAGAGTCTTTTTGCCCATTTTTAAATCAGGGTTTTTTTGGTTGTTTTCTCTATATATTCTGGATATTAAATCTTAATCATACATTTGATTTGCAAATGGTTTCTCCCATTCTTGTGGATTGTCTTTCTACGCTGTTGATGGTGCTTTTTGATGCACAAAATATAACTTTCAGGAAGTTCAGTTGATATGTTTTTCCTTTTATTGACTATACTTTTGGTGTCTTATCCAGGAAATCATTGCCAAATCTAATGTCATGAGGCTTTTGTCCTGTTTTTCTTCTAAGAGCCTTACAGTTTTCGATCTTACATTTAGGCCTTTGATCCCTTTTGAGTTAATTTTGGTATGTGATGTTAGGGAAGGGTCCAACTTCATCATTTTGCATGAGGACATCCAGTTTTCCCAACACTGTTTTTTAGAAAAAAATTGTCCTTATCCTATTGAATAGTCTTGCTACTCTTGTCAAAAGTCTTTTGACTTTTGAGGGTTTATTTCTGGGCTTTCTAGCCTCTTGTTCTATATGTCTGTCTTTATGCCAATGCCACACTGTTTTGATTACTGTATCTTTGTAGTAAGTTTTGAAATCACAAAGTGTGAGTCCTCCAGGTTTGATCTTCTTTTTCAATAATGTGTTAGCCATTCCAGATCCCTTGAGATTCCATATGAATCTTAGAGTAGGGTTTTCTTTCTCTGTGGAAACATCACTGGGATTTCAAAGGATTGCAGTGAATCTGCAGATCACATGGGGTGGTAATGACCTCTTAGCAGCATTAGGTATTTTAATCCGTGAACATGGGATGTGTTTACATTCATGTATCCTTAAATTTTCTTTCAGCAACATTTTGTAATTTTCGTTGTACAGATCTTTCACCTCCTTGGTTAGTTCCTAAGTATGGCATTCTTTCAGATGCTATCGTAAATGGAACTTTTATAATTACAGATTGTTCATCGTTAATGTACAGAAATGCAACTGACTTTAATGTGTTGACTTTATATCCTGCATATAAAGGGCATAGAGATTACATAAAATAAAAAAATAATTTTCTTTCAGCAACGTTTTGTAATTTTCGTTGTACAGATCTTTCACCTCCTTGGTTAGTTTCGCTGAGTTCACTTATTCTAAGAGGTTTTCTTCCCTTGTGTAGTCTTTAGTGTTTCTCACATACAAGGTCCTGTCATCTGTGAATGGAGATTGTTTTACTTCCTTCCCAATTTGGATGCTCTTTATTTGTTGGCTAACACCTCTGGCTGGAACTCTCAGTACTGCATTGAATACAAGTAGTGAGGCCAAACATCTTTGTTCTTATTCCCGATCTTAGAGGAAAAGCTTTCAGTCTTCCACCATTGAGTATGATGCTTGGCTGTGGGTTTTGCATACATGGTTTTTATTATGTTGAGGCAGTTTCCTTCTAGTCTTTAAGTGTTTTTTTCATGAAAGGGTGTTGAATTTTGTCAAATGCTCCTTCAGCAGCGATGGAGATGATCATGTGGTTCCACACCCCCAAACTACATTCTGTTAATGTGGTGTATTAATTATTGATCAATTTTTGTATGTTGGACCATTCTTGGATTGGAAGAATAAATCCTGCTTGGTCATGGTGTATAATCCTTTTCCTATGCTGCTGAATTCAGCTTGCTAGTATTTCGTTGAGGATTTTTCCACTAATGTTCATAAGGGCAATTTGTCTATAGTTCTGTCTTTGGTTTTTATTTTTATTTTTATTTTTTTGCTTGTAGTGTCTCTGGCTTCAGTATCAGGGCAATGCCAGCCTTCTAGAATGGCTTAGGAAATAATCCCTTCTCTTAAAAAAAAATTTTTTTTTTGAGAAGCTTGAGGAAGACTGATAGTTCTTTAAATGTTTGGTAGAACTCACAAGTGAAACCATCAGGTCCAGGCTTTTCTTGGGGGAGATTTTTGATTACTGATTTAGTCTCCTTACTAGTTACAAGTCTGTTCAGATTTTCTATTTCTTCATAACTTAGTCTTGGTAGGTTTTGTGTTTCTAGGAATTTATCCATTTCATCTAGGTTTTCCAATTTGTTGGCCTACAATTGTTCATAGTACTCTGAGTCCTCCTTATCTCTGTAAAATCAGTAGTAATGTCCCCCTTCTTTCAGCTTTGATTTTCGTCATTTGTCTTTTTTTCTTAGTCCATCTAGCTAAATGTTTGTCAGTTTTGTTGCTCAAAGAACCAACTTTTGGTTTTGTTGATTTTTTTCCCCTCCCCTCTATTTTTCTATTTTCCTTTTTAAGATTTTATTTTTTAAATTATTATTTTTTTTTTATTTTATGTAATCTCTATGCCCAGTGTGAGACTCAAACTCAGAACCCTGAGATCAAGAGCAACATGCTCTACTGACTGAGCCAGCCAGACTGCCTCTTTCTATTTTCTATTGTCCTTCTTTGTTTCTTGCAACCATTTTTTAAAAAATATTTTATTTATTTATATTAGAGATAGCACAAGCAGGGAGGGGGCAGAGGGAGAGGGAGAGAAAGAGAATCCCAAGCAGACACCACGCTGAGTGCAGAGCCCAATGCAGGGTTCAGTCTCAGGACCTTGAGATTTTGACCTGTGCCAGAATCAAGAGTCAGAGGCCTATCTGACTGAGCTAACCAGGCACCCCATCTTGTAACCATTTTGTATTTAAAGTCACTTTTGTCTGATATTAGTATAACGACCTTATTCTCTTTTACTATTTGTGTGGAGTACCTTTTTACATTTTTAATCAATTTGCGTCATTGAGTCTAAAGTAAGTCTCTTCTAGACAGCATATAGTTGGATCACGTGTATTTATCCCTTTTTGCCAATTTCCATCTTTTGACCATTTAAAAGTAACTAGTGGTAAGGAGGGACTTTAGTCATTTTTGTTTGTTTTCTATACAACTTAGAGCTTTTTTTTTTTGTCACTTGTTTGTCCATCTCATGGTCTTCCTTTGTGTTGACTTTTTTTTTTTTTTTGATTCCTCATTTCCTTTTGTGTACAACTATTATTTTGTGGTTGCCATGGGGATGACACTTGATATCCTAAAGTTATAACACTCCACTTTGAATTTATACCAGATTCTATAATATACAAAAACTCTGCTCCTTTACAGCTCCAGCCTTAATGTTATCACAAAATTATACCTTATACATTATCTACTCCATGTAAACTAATAATTATTTTTAATGCATTGGTATATTAAACCACACAGAAAACAGGAGTTCCAAGCCATTGTTATAATGATATTAGCTTTTATAATTGGCCAGGTGTTTACCTTTGAGATCTTTGTTTCTTCATATGGCCTCAAGTTACTGTTCAGCATCCCTTCATTTCACCCTGTAGGACTTCCTTCAGCATTTCTGGTGGGACAGGTCTGCTGGTCACAGACTCCTTCCACTTGTGTTTATCTGGAAATGTCTTCATTTCTCTCTCACTTTTGAAGGACAGTTTTGCTAGATATAGGAGTCTTCATTGACAGTTTTTTTTCTTTTAACACTTTGAATACATCTGCTCTCTGACGCTTGGTCTCCAAAAGTTTCTGATGAGAAATCTGCTGATATTCGTATCGAGGATCCCTTGTGCATGACAAGCAGCTTTTCTCTCCTGCTGTTTTTGAGATTGTCTTTGTCTTTGGATGTTTGATGTGTCTTGGCGTGGGTCTCTTTGAATTCATTTTACTTAGTTTGTTGAACTTCTGGGATGTTTATATTCATGTCTTCCTTGTATTATTTCTTCCAACGTTCTCTCTGCCTTCTCTGCAATCCCCCCAACACATTCTTTTTCTCCTTTTCATGCTGGCTCTTCCTTCTGGGACTCCCACAATGTGTATCTTGTCCACTGGATGGTATCCTACAGGTTTCTCAGCCTTTGTTCACTTTTCTTCAATCTCTTTCTGTTCCCAGACTCCATCATTTCCTTTGTCCTATCTTCAAGACCAGTCAAGATTCTTCTGCCCACTTAAATATGCCTTTGAGGGGCGCCTGGGGGGCTCAGTTGGTTAAGCAACTGCCTTCGGCTCAGGTCATGATCTCAGAGTCCTGGGATCGAGTCCCACATCAGGCTCCCAGCTCCATGGGGAGTCTGCTGCTCCCTCTGACCTCCCCTCTCATGCTGTCTCACTCTGTCTCTCTCTCTCAAATAAATAAGTAAAATATTAAAAAAAAAATTCTTTAAATATGCCTTTGAATCCAGCTAGTGAATTTTTCACTTTGATTTTTGTAATTTTCAGCTCAAATTCTTTTCTTAGGTTTTCTATCTTTTTATTAATGTTTGAATTTTGTTCATATATCATTTTCTTAAATTTCTCCACATCTTCCTTTTCGTTTTTTGAGTATCTTTAAGATAGTTCTCTTTAAAGTGTTTTAAGACTGTGGTTTTTTTTTGTGTGTGTGTGTATTTTTGTTTTTGTTTTTTGTTTTTTGTTTTTTGTTTTAGAGAGAGACCACAAGTAGGCAGAGAGGCAGGCAGAGAGAAAGGGGGAAGCAGGCTCCCTGCAGAGCAGAGAGCCCGATGTGGGGCTCGATCCCAGGACCCTGGGATCATGACCTGAGCCGAAGGCAGAGGCTTAACCAACTGAGCCACCCAGTTGTCTCTTAAGACTGTGTGGTTTTATCTAGTATCTCTGCCACCAGGTCTTTGTCAGAGACTATGTTGATAGATTTTTTTTCCTTTGGAAGGACTGTACTTTTCTATTTCTTTGGAGGCTTTGTAATTTTTTAGAAAAACTTAGGACATTTGAGTTTAATAATGTGGTAACTGTAGAGATCAGATGCTCCCCTTTCCCCAGGATTTGCCGGTGTTTTGTTTTTTAACTTTTGTTTATAGCTTCCCCCCCCTTATTTATTATAGAATTTCTCTTTGCTAAGGATCACCCTAAAGTGTAAATTTAAGGTATTGGGTCTTTTTTTAGCCTTTCTTTGGGTATGCATGGTCATTTGTCATTTTTCCCCAAATATGCAGTTGTTTTTGAATGTCTGTTATTGGTTAATTCCCTGTGTCAACTTGACTATAACAAGGGATGCCCAAATTGTAATGGTATACATTATTTCTGGGTGTGTTAGTGAGAGTTCTTTTTTTAAGAGACTAGAATAGGATCAGTAGACTGAATAAAGAAGATCAATCCTCACTAATGTGAGCAGGCATCATCCAGTCCACTGGGGATCCAAATAGAACAAGTAGGTAGCAGAAAGCAAATTCTCTCTTTTCTTGAGCTGGGATATCTATCCTTTCCTGCCCTCAGATATTAAACCTTCTGGCTCTTGGGCCTTCAGACTCAGGGACTCACACCAGCAGCCCCCCACTTCCTTGGTTCTTAGGCCTTTACCCTCAGACTGAATTATACCAGTGACTTTCCAGATTCTCCAGTTTATAGACAGATTATTGGAATTATAAACCACCATAGCATGAGGTAATTCTTAGATACATGTATATAGGAGCTTTATTATTTCTACATGTAACATATTGGTTCTTTTTCCTTGGAGAACTCTAATACAATGTCCCAGTCTTAATATCTGGCTCCCAAGAGTAGAAAAAGGTAAAATTGAAGGAGGAGAGTTGTGAGAGGAAGGATGCTGGGCCTTTAAATCCCCTGGAAGTCACTTCAGCTGGGAGGGGTGGGGTTGCAGTAATAGGGGGAGGTGCCACAACAATAGCTCCCTGACCCTTTGTCTACACAAAAGCAGTGATCTGATCAAATCTGATCAAAAGCAGTAGTCAGTGATCAGAGTGCAGGTCTCTGCTATTTAGAAGACAAGGTCCATTTTCGCCCTCTCCAACCCCCAAAATGTTATATAAGCTATTCCAAGAATATGGGCACAATAGTCTACAATGGGGATGGGGAATGAGTGCTTCTAAGCTCAGAACTGAAACTGACCAAATTAACTGCAATTTACCTGTCCAAACCTGTCTGCTGGAAGTTACAAGCCTTCAACAGACTCCACAGTTGCAAAAACACATCAGACAGATTCTGCCAATGCAACTGTTGTCTAGATGGGAAGACCTACTCCGCTCAGGTACTTCCTACTCCACTATCTTTCCAGAGTCCTCTCAAAAGGTATTGCTTTAATTGATCTAGTTGCAGAAATTTGTTATAGCAACAATGAGAAAATAATTCAACAGGAGACCTGAAATGACATTGCTGGCTCAAAAAATAAGGTCATTTTTCCATTCATTTATCATCCTTCATGTAACCATGGTTTCTATCCCAGGCCCTGCCTTCCAGATAATTTCTAAGGTATCTGTGTCCTTCTCAAAATGTCAAGGAAAAAAAAAAAAGGTCAGTCCCAGAATGACCTGTCATTCCAGACCCTGCTGACTGGAGCAAAGTAAGCATTTGGTAGATTTGATTGGCACATCTGGGAATCTCACATTCAGTTATGCTCATCAAGCTGGAAATGAATTGAACACCTAAAACTTCTTCCGTCACATCTCTTCCGTCCCGTTCTTGAGTCCTTGATCTGCTTTTGACTTTGGGGCAGGACTCGACTTTGATTCCTCCTAAACTCCATGTCATCTAAATATACAGTGAAATATTAGAATGTCCTGCATCACGCTACTGACAAGCTCTTTGTTGCCATTCCACGTGCTTTTGGAGAATGGAAAGAGTAGGTAGATTTGGGCCCTTAAATCTCAGAGAAAGGAAGCTAATAGAGGCAACATCATAAATAATAGAGTAGGTAAAAGCCTCTCTATTAAAAAAAAAAAAAGCTCAACTTGAGGGCCCAAGATGTGATTTATATGGGAAAGCTTTCCAGCCTAACATGCTCCTAGCCTTGTGCCTTTCTCCATTTGACCTCAGAATGGCAGACAGCCTCACTCCCCGACCCCCAGTACTCCATTCCACAATGGTCAGGAGGAAGTAAGTCTGAGTGGGTCCCTCTGGGGACATGAGCATGAGATTACAAAGAAGTAACAGTTTCCACAATTACTGTGCTACTGAGGGCCCTGGTAGTGTCTATTCTGAAGCAAAGGTAGACGAGGATCGGGGCTCTAGAATCCGCCCTAGGTTCAAGTTCTGGTTCTTCTATAGTTTTGGCCTTGTGACCTCAGGCAGGTAACCAGGCTGGCAACACTCTGACCTTGGATTCCACTGACCCTCAACACTGTTTGCAGGACCCATACCCCCAAATAACACACAAATGTGCCAAGACATGCCCAGAGTTTGGGGCTTAAGTAGCCTATAGAGAAGGAGAAATCCTCTGCTGCTTTACCAAAGTGGCTGGAGAAGGGGCCATACCAAATACAAGAGCTCCCCCGAAACTGCCATTATAGTAATTTCTTGGTTTCTCCATCCATTGAACATTGATTCATTTAGCCCAGGCTAAGTGGGAGCCAGCCAGACATGCACAAGGCTCTGTGGGCCACAGCAGCGGACGGGACAGCTCCTCCTTTCTAGAGCTTCTCGTCTCACTACTGTTGAGGCTCTTGAACTTGAAGCTGACTGGCCAGGAAAAGCAAGCAAGTCTCTGACCCTCAGGATCAGTTCCACCTCTGTCAGCAGGAGGGGTCACAACAGTCCCCATCTCCTAGTATGGTCATGAAGGTCCACAAGAGGTGAAGAAGGGAGGGTTAATAGCTGGAACTAAACCAGCATCTAGTTAAGTATCTTGACAGTATGATTGTATAATCATTATATTCTACTAGAGTAATAAACCCCCTCAGGGCAGGTCTGATATCAGACTCTTTGGTCTACAACATAAGGTGGAAGTATGCTGAATTAGTTGCAGCAAGACTCAAGTTCAGTGACTTTGCCATGCTAGTATGTAATCAACCAATGACTCTGGATTGGATTCCCACTCTGCTGGAGCTACCGTGGTGAACACAGCAGACAAGGCCCCTGGCCTTATGGAGCTCACACTCCATGGGGAGGAGCAAGAACCCAAAGAGTAAGCACCTAAGTTAATTTCTGAGAGTGATCAGTGCGGGAAGAGCATATGATGGCAGCGCAGGCAACAAACATGGTCCCTCAGTTGGCTGCACCCAGACCTGGACTGCTCCACGGGGCGAGGGAAGGGAATTGGTGAAGGGCTATACAGAGGTGTGGACACAGGGATGCAGCCAGGACTAGCCCATCGGGATGCCAGTATCTCCCCTGGATGAAAGGTCAAGGAGAGGATGCCACACTGGGAACCAGGAAGACTTGCAGGAGAGGACTCAGCCCCACCAGACCAGGCCTGGAAGGCAAGGCATCAGGAAATGATTCCCACCTCCCTCCACAGCCTCCTTCCACTCTCCCACCAGCCTTCCCATTGGCTGTAACCACAAAGCAAGGAAAGCCGGGTGATGGAGGATGCAGGGGTCCCGCAACCAGGGCACGGAGTAACCTGGGAGTAGAGGTCAGCTGATCCGGAGAGGCAAATGAAGACCCATCAAGTCTGAAGCCAGAGTTGGACAGATAGCATTGCATATATAAAACCAGATGGATAAAGAGCTTACCAAACTCAACACCCAAAGAACAAATAATCCAATCAAGAAATGGGCAGAGGACATGAACAAACATTTCTGCAAAGAAGACATCCAGATGGCCAACAGACACATGAAAAAGTGCTCCACATCACTGGGCATCAGGAAAATACAAATCAAAACCACAATGAAATACCACCTCACACCAGTCAGAATGGCTAAAATGAATAAGTCAGGAAATGACAGATGCTGGCGAGGATGTGGAGAAAGGGGAACCCTCCTACACTGTTGGTGGGAATGCAAGCTGGTGCAACCACTCTGGAAAACAGCATGGAGGTTCCTCAAAAAATTGAAAATAGAGCTACCTTATGACCCAGCAATTGCACTACTGGGTATTTACCCTAAAGATATAAACGTAGTGATCCGAAGGGGCACGTATACCCAAATGTTTATAGCAGCAATGTCCACAATAGCCAAATTATGGAAAGAACCTAGATGTCCATTGACAGATGAATGGATAAAGAAGAGGTGGTATATATATACAATGGAATACTATGCAGCCATCAAAAGAAATGAAATCTTACCATTTGCAACGACATGGATGGAACTAGAGCGTATCATGCTTAGCGAAATAAGTCAACTGGAGAAAGACAACTATCACATGATCTCCCTGATATGAGGAAGTGGAGATGCAACGGGGGTGGGGGTTAAGGTGGTAGGAAAAGAAAAAATGAAACAAGATGGGATCGGGAGGGAGACAAACCAAAAGAGACTCTTAATGTCATAAAACAAACTGAGGGGGGGTGGTGGGGGGAGAAGGGTTGGGAGAGGGTGGTGGGGTTACATTATATGTTTAAATAAAAAAAGCTTAAATAAAAAAAAAATAAAAAAAAATAAAAAAAAAACAAAACCAGATGGAGCCTCTGGAACATAGTCCTTCACTTGCCTGGGCCTCACTTTCCTAATCTGTAAAATGAGGATTGGAACCCAAAGAACGTGAGTTGCCCCCTTGAGCTTACCTCCAGGGGACCCCAGCTGTTCCCAGGACCTGGGCTTCTGTTCTCTGTGCCCTGCTGCACCTCGCAGAGAAGCAGACCAGCACGTGTTTTCAGGATGTGACGGCGAAGTTGGCACTTGCCTGCATATAAGATGTACTGAATTAAAAGACCGTCGCTGCAAACGACAACTTTTCTTCAAAAAACATGGAGCGTGTATAGAATACCTGAGTTAAAATTATAAAAGCAGGTGAGCATTACAAAGACAAGACTGGAAGGAAAAACAACCACAAAGGCTATCAGCCATGGTCCGTAAGTGTTTGAGTGTGGGAAGCAAAAAAAAAAATGAAAGAAAGAAAGAAGGGGCAGAGGGGAAAGGAAGGAAGGCAAGGGAAGGAGAGGAAGGGAAAGAAAAGGAAAGAAAGTGAAAGAGAAAGAAAGGAAAGAAAAAGGAACAACTCTCTGCACCTTAAGCATGGGTTAAAGAGCTCTCAGCAGGGGCCAAATGTCCACATCGGAGGTGCTCCCCACACTTCCCTCCTCCTCCCCCACATCCACCACGCTCTGAGCCTGAGCTGTGTGGTGTCGCTAGAAATGCAGTGACCCAGGACAGGAACCCCTTGGTCTATCACCAGCCAAGGAGATCAATGCCTTTCTCTTTTTTTTTTTTTCTTAAGTTCGGAGCCCCTGCTACGTGGTTTCTGGTCTCAGACAGACAGTAAGGCGGTGGTGGCGCTTAGCCCCAGTCTTGCTTCCCTGCGGCAGGTCCGGCTTCCACAAGCCGTGGTCAGTGTGGATTTCTGGCCTTCCGAGGGAGGACTGCAGAACCCAACAACTCAGTGTGTGGGCTTGCAGCCAGGTGAGGCCAGGTTCAAATCCTGGCTCTGCCAGCACAGTCTCTGAGCCCTGGACCTGTCCCGCACCCCTCCGGTTTTAGCATCCCCATCTGCAAAACAGCACAGGGGGCCATGCAGGCGAGGCTGGACGCGGGACTGGAGGAACTCGGCATGTGCCGTGGGCTGGAAGTGTCCCCTAAGTTCATGTGTCAAAGTGCTCCCCCCCCACACGGGGGTGATGGCATTTGGAGGTGGGGTCTGTGGGAGGGAGGGAGGTTTTGAGGAGGTCATGCTGGCAGGCCCTCATGATGAGATTCATGCCCTAATGGAAGACAGAGCTTGCGTCTCTCCTCCCTACCTCTTCACGCACACTCGAAGAAGAGGATCTGGGCCTGCCACGAAATGGGCTCCTCCAAGCCCAGAGGAGGGGTCTCAGAATGAAACCTACCCTTCCAGGACCTTGATCTTGGACTTCTGGCCTCCAGGAGCACCAGATGTACATGTCTGTTGAAGCCGCACAGTCTCTGGTATTTCGCTGCGGCAGCCTGTGCTACTGTGGCCTCGCCCCAGGCGTGGGGATGGGGTGCACTTCCATAGCCTCTGGCTCATTTCTGCGAGTACGTTTAGCCAGGGAGCTGCAGCCACTGTCCGAGTTTCCCTGGGGCCAGTGACTGGCGCCACAGGGCCCCTCTGCAATCCAGCCTCTGCACCCACCTCACCGGCCGCTTGGCGTCAGGCTCCCTGCGCACAGCCCTGAGCAGGTGGGGTTGGTACCAGGTCCCTGTCCCCACAAACCCAGCTCCAGGGGAAGCCCACTGCAGGGCTCCCAGGGTTCTGACACCGCCCTAGCGCCTTCCCCTCTCCCTAAAGTCTAAGTGTGTGTGTGTGTGTGTCCCTAGCACAAGAGGCTGGGTTCTTTTCTGACATTTCACTCCAGACCAAGCGTTGCTGCAAAAGGAGAGGGGAGGTTGAGAGGGGCTCACCTTTAGGACAGGACCCGATTTCTAGAAGGTGAGAAGCCAGGCACCGTGTGGCTTTTCAGAGAAAGAGGCTCTCCCACCAGGCAGGGGAGCAGAACACAGCCACAGGGAAGGCATTCACCATACAGGTATTAAGTGGCTGCTGTTTACCAGGCAGGGAGTGGTGGGGGAAGGAAGGGGCTCCGGGATATAGATGGGTCACATCCAAGCCTCACTCCCCGACTTAGCCTCCACGAGAAGCCACCTGTTGTTTTCTGTCACCATTCTGTACCCGCCCTGATATCTCTACCCCTATTGTCCTCTGGGAAACCACCACTGTGACTCCTGTGGTCCCAGAGAAGCCTATTTTAAGCCCAGTTCCAGGGAAAGAGCGAAGGATCCTCCTTGGCTCAGGCCAGTCCATGCCTTCCATTCCCCTGACCATGACCGGAACAGGGGCACCACCAAGTCTGAGCCCTGGACACAGCCCTGGGTGTGTTCCTGGGGACCTGAGACCAGAGAGTGGGCAGGGGCCCAAACTCCTGAGTCCATCTGGCCACAAAACAAAACCCAAAAGCAAAGTGAACACAGGAGAAGCCCAAGCCAGAGAGGAGGAGAAACCGAGGCCTGATGGCATTGGTGGCCCCGAGTTCGCCACCCCCACCTCCCAGCTCAGTGAGCAGATTAAGAACTTCTCTAAATCATTTTTTTTTAATTTATTTTAGAGAGAATCTCAGGCAGACTCCCCACTGAGCACAGAGCCCGATGCAGGGCTCGATCTCATGACCCCGAGATCATGACCTGAGCTGAAATCCAGAGCCAGATGCTTAACCGACTAAGCCACCCAGGCGCCCCTTAAATTATTTCTTAGAAGCCCGTTTGTTAGGTTTCTGTCACATACAAGTGTTCTAACATACGTATCCAAACGAATCGCAGATTTCTTAAATGGGAGCACAGACAAGCCCAAGATAATTGCAGGTTGTGCCTGACTGCTCGTGGTTGGCGGGTACTGTGGATAAGGGGCAGGTTTGGGATCAGCTTGGAGACTATCTGCTGTCGGCAGAAAAGCCGCTCACCTAAGTGGCTCTGTGGACACCCGCACCAGCCTGACCTTTTCCCCTCTGTGAGCTGCCCCCCAGGCAGACTGGTTATTCCACGCTACCTGCAGGCCCCCACCCCGATAGCCTGGGATGGCCCCAGCTCCAGGCAGGCTCACTGACACAGTCTACTCCTCCAGGAATAGGGTTATCAGATCAAGAGAGGGACCAGGAAAGGTACAAAAGTTTTTAGATCGAAGTTGGCAAAACAGCCAAAGGCCTTCCATGTCAGGAAGCTGCTTGATCTCTGTCAGCTAATGGGGCTGGCACCCGCAGGTGCTCAATAAACTGGTATTTCCAAAGACAGGAATGAATGAATGAGCAGACCTCCCTGAAGTGCAGAGTGTGGAGGTGGTTATTATGCAGGGAATTTCCCAAGACCTCAGAAGACCTTGGGACGTCACCTCTGGTGTAGTATGTCTGAACTCTGTCATTCAGATTTTTTTTTTTTTGCCACATTTGCATGCCTCCAGTTTTATTGCAAGTAACCGGCTTTTTAAAAACTTAAATGTGCTATGGCAAGTGCCTCTACAACACAGAGGCAATAATTCTAAGCCAGTCTCTCTTTGTTAAGGACCACTGACGAGAGGTTTTAAAGACCGCCAGCGCCAAGCGGAGACTTTCCCTTTGTATGATCAGCACTGGAAGGAATAACTTCCCATGAGATTTAGCGCCACTTAAAAGCATCTTGTGCATCTTGTGCGTCCTAAGAGGTGTGTGTCCTGGGTTGCAGGGACAGAGCAGCACAGGAATAGAGGACACAGCAAATCCATGGCTTGCAGACTCCAGGCTGGGACCTCCCCAGCTGCTCTAGTGACCTGCTGCCCCTCTGAGCTGCCCTTTGGGACCATCACCTCCCTCTTTCTTTAGGTTGAGGTCCTGGTCCTGGATTTCTTTGCTTGATTCACTGATGATGGACGACCAGGGTGTGGGGTCCAGGCTGGGCTGCTCAGAGCCCACCTGTCCAGCTCCCCATCTTGCTACAGGCTTATTAGCTGCCATCATTTCAAAGCAGCGCTGAACAAAGTATTTCAAATCATCTACAACAACCGTAGTGTGGCATGCAAAGGTCTGGTGGCCCTGGACGGGGGCCCTGGCACTGTTGACATGGGGTTCGTGCCTACAATCAGTTCCACTTAGAGGTTCGTGGAAAGAAAGGTGTAATCTTTTTTGCTCATTGGCTTAAAGTGTAGATATTATTATTCAGGTAGAATAAAGGCAAAAGATTAGGAGATGATTGCCACCGGAGAGGTAGTGTGTTCCAGATTTCAAGGGGGGGGGGTCACACAGGGAGGCACTGGGGTCAGTCGGGAGGCAGAGGGAGCAGGAAACCGTACCCAAGAGCCTGTGTTGGGGTTTGGGTGGGAGGAGGCAGTGATGCGGGATAGACAGGCTTGCTTATGATCATCTCAGTGGCTCTGAGCTGTAGGGTTTCCAGTTGTCTGGTACCAGGCCCAGGGGAAATGAAGGCCTGGGAATAATGACCCCGAGAAAGAGGTGGTTGGCCTATGGTTTTTGATTTAGATGGCTTTTGATTGAGAGATGTACTCACAGGCCCAGCATTTACCATCTCTAGGAATTAGCTAACACTGGGAGGGGCAGTCTCTCTGGAGGCTCAGCAAGTCCCTAGATGTGAAAATGTCAGGAATACCTCCCGAATACACCCATCCAAATTCACAGGCCCCCTGAATTTGACCTGGGGCTGCCAGATTGAGGATCCTATCTGAGAAACAACCCCCAAATGCAAAAGGCAGCACTAACACCTGAGAGTCAGAGATGCCACACGCAGTGCCTTATGAGCCGAGTGAAGGACAGCCAGGGTGGGCTGTGGCACTCCTGCCCCACAAAGGCCAGTTGCTTTCAGCCCCAGCTAGTGGCTCCCCAGTATTGCCCAATCTTCTGAGCCTTCAGATAGACCGATTCAGATTCAGATTCAGATTGCCATCCCTCCAGTGGCAATCATCTCCTAATCTTTTGCCTTTATTCTACCTGAACAGACCGATAGCCTTCAGAGAAGACCGATACCTAGACTCTGTGTTGTGTGTGTGTGTGTGTGTGTGTGTGTGTGTGTGAGAGAGAGAGAGAGAGAGAGAAGGAGAGAGAATCCCTGATTCTTAAATGTTTGCAATTATTTTTTTAAAGTGAGCATTGCAGAAATAAATAGGCACATGGGTGAACTGTAAGAGGCCTGGGGCCACCAAGCCTTGGTTTGCCCCTGACCCAGTCTGTCCACTCCCCCAGGGCCTTTCTCATTCATGGGGAATCTCTCCTCTTGCTGTAGGAAACCATGTCTCCAATTCTGGCTTGGTCTCTTGTGCCTTTGGAGTCAAAACCTCAGATACTCCTCCAGGCGTGATCTGTCCAGGGCATTCCTGGGAGCAAGGCGGGCCTATGGGGTGATACAGCCCAGTATTTTATAGAGATTTTTTCCTTCAGCACTTAGAAGTCCAGCTGCGGGTCTCTGACTGTGGGTTTCCTCACTGGTATGATGCAGCTGCGGACGACAACCCTACCCAGGCGGCAGTGGCTCCTCAAGGCGGCAGTAAACGGGCCAAAACTGATGAGAGCTGTGAGCCGGGGCCTCCCTACCACTGTCCAGGCTGGGTCTATGCTTAATCCTACTTCGCTGACAGGGAAGCAGGATAGACCATGGACCTGCCGGCAAGCATCGTGAGGCAAAGCCACCTGTGCAGCCCTGGGGACAGGGGCTGGGGGACAGGGGCTGGAAGGCGCCCACACACCCCACCCAGGAACCCCCCACCCCAGACCTGGCTCACACCAAGAGGGAGGTGGAAAGTGAACAGAGGGAGCAGAGGCTTCGTCATAAATAAGAAGGATCATCAGCCAGCCTACACTTGTTCGAGGGGCTTCCTGATGCTGTTGCCGAGGTGAGCGCCCCGAGAACAGCATCTGCCAGGGTGGACAATGGCAGCTGAGGCCCCTGCTCTCTGGTGAGGCTGTACCAGCGCGTCAGAGCTGCAGGAGCCAACGCCACAGACCCGGGGCCTCAGATAAGAGATGTACTTTCTCACCGTGCTGGAGGCTGGAAATCCAAGATCAAGGTGCCTGCAAGTTTGGTTTCTCCCTCTCTCTTTGGCTTGTAGACGGCTGCCTCCTCCCCGTGTCCTCATACCATCTTCCTTCTGTCTATGTCCATGTGTCCTCTTCTTTTTTTTTTTTTCTAAATTATTTACTTATTTATTTGACAGACAGAGATCACAAGTAGGCAGAGAGGCAGGCAGAGAGAGAGGGGGAAGTAGCCTCCCCGCTGAGCAGAGAGCCCGATGTGGGGCTCAATCCCAGGACCCTGAGATCATGACCTGGGCCGAAGGCAGAGGCTTTAACCCAATGAGCCACCCAGGCAACCCCATGTGTCCTCTTCTTATAAGGATCCCACTCTTATTGGATTACAGCCCACTCTAACCACCTCATTTTAACTTAGTCACTTCTTTAATTTTTAACGATTTTATTTCTGGGGTGCCTGGGTGGCTCAGCCATTAAGCATCTGCCTTCAGCTCGTCATGGTCCCAGAGTCATGGGATCAAGCCCTGCATCGGGCTCCCTGCTCCACAGGAAGCCTGTTTCTCCCTCTCCCACTCCCCCTGCTTGTGTTCCCTCTCTTACTGTGTCTCTGGCAAATACATAAAAAATCTTTAAAAAAATATTTTATTTCTTTATTTGACAGAGCACAAGCAGGGAGAGCAGCAGAGAGAGAGAAGGAAGCAAACTCTCCGCTGAGCAGGGAGACAGATGACAGGCTTAATCCTAGGACCTGGGGACCATGACGGGGACCGTGACCTACGCCGAAAGCAGCCGCTTAATCACTTAACCAACTGAGCCACAGCCAAGGCTGGTGCCCCTTAATCACATCTTTAAAGACACTCACATTCTGAGGTCCTGGGGGTTAGGACTTTAACATAGGAATTTTGGGGAGGACACAATCCAGCCCATGACAAACGCACCAGGAAGTGACACAGGGGACTGCTCACTGGTCTCCAGGGAGGCACACAATGTTGGGGGGAGAAGGAGGGATTGGAGGTGAGGCAGAGCAAAGCCTCTCCTGGCCCAGACTGCCTGGGGCTTCAACAGGATGCTACAAAGCCCTCAGGAAACTCACCACCTCAGCTCAGTCCCAGGCCAGCTCACAGTGGCTCCTCTCTTCAGGCAGGCACGAAGTCACAGACAGTCCCATGTGAAATAGGCAAAAGACTTGAACAGAGCCTTTGCAAAAGAAGATGGACAGATGGCCAATAGCACGAGGGCTTAGCATTGCCACTCATCATGGCAATGCCCATTCCAACCACAGTGAAAAGCTAACCCGCACCAGAAAGGCTAAAATTCAAAAGAGGGACACGACCGAACGTCGGCAAGTATGTGGAGCCAGCACGACACTGATAACTAGTTTGCGGGAATGTAAAATGGTTCAACCACTTAGGAAAACAGAATGATGGTGCCTTAAATACCTAATTATATACCTACTCTATGATTCAGCAATTCCCCTTAGCTATTTAGCCAAGAGAAATGAAGACATATGCTCACTCAAAAAAACTGTACAAGTATGTTTATAGCAGCTTTCTTCATAATAACCCCAAACTGGAAATGGCCCAAGTGGCCATCAACAGGAGAGTGGATAGAGCGTGGGGTAGCTAGACAGTAGGATACTGTTCTGCAGTAAAAGAGGCACAAACAGGGGCACTGGGGTGGCTCAGTCAGTGAAGTGTCTGCCTCCGGTCATGATCGAGTCCCACATCGGTCTCCCTGCTCAGTGGGGAGCCTGCTTCTCCCTCTGCCTGCTGCTTCCCCGCTTGTGCTCTTTCTCTCTGATAAATAAATAAAATCTTTTTTTTTTAATTTTTTTAAGATTTTATTTATTTATTAGTTAGAGAAAGAGAGAGCGAGCACAGGCAGACAGAGAGGCAGGCAGAGGCAGAGGGAGAAGCAGGCTCCCTGCCGAGCAAGGAGCCTGATGTGGGACTCGATCCCAGGACGCGGGGATCATGACCTGAGCCGAAGGCAGCCGCTTAACCAACTGAGCCACCCAGGTGTCCCAAATCTTTTTTTTTTTTAAAGGCACAAGCAATGATGCAGAGAACAACAGGATGAATCTCATAAACGTTATGTTAAATGGAAGAAGCCAAATGAAAAAGAATGTATTCCAATGACATGAAGGTCTTGGAGAGGCTAGCCAAAGCCCGGGACAGCCTCCAATATCAAAGAGTCATTTGAACCAAAACTGAAATCAAAATCATTTGAATCAAAACTGAACTAACTCATGGTGGGGAAAAATCAGGGCAGTGGTCGTCTCTGGGAGCTAGAGACAAGGATTGCCTGAGGCTGGGCATGAAGGAATTTTCTAGGCTGATGTTAATGTCTCATATTTTGACAGTAATTTGGGTTACACAAATGCATGCATCTATCAAAATTCAGCAAACATATGCTGAACATTTTTGCATTTCATTGTAAAGTTTACATTAAGAGAGAAACCAGGGGAAAATTTGAAGTTTAATTAATGGCATGCATGCTTCAGTGTGAAGGGGGGCTTGTCTCACAGATGCCCAGTTTCCCTTGAAAGACAGGTAAGATGGTTGGATGGAGGGATGGATGGATGGGTAGAAGGAAGGATGGACAGATAGGTACACCTAGTTAATTCTTTTCTTAAATCCTTTCTATTCAAATAACTGATATGGTTTCTGTCTCGACATGGACCTTCACATGCCCTGAGCAGCTCTTCTAAAAAACATATGTGATCAGGCCACTTTGCTGCTTAAAACCTTTTAACTGCTCCCCATCTCCAACCAGATAAACTTCTTAGCCTGTCACCTAAGGCTCTTCACCATCCAACCAGTGAATCCCAACACCTACTACCACCCTAAACTGTCATCACAGTCAGCACCTGGCTATTTCATGAACACGCTTCTAGCTTTCCTGCCACCCCTCATATACCCAGGCAACTCTGCACACCTTCTCTTTACTTGGAATCTCTTCCCACCTTCTCCTCCTGCTCAGCTACTCTGTTAGTCAACTTCTCTTTGAAACCTTCCTTGGTATTCCCAGGCAGAGAAAAAGACCACCTCGTTTGGGCTTCCCCAGTGCCCTCCCAGAACACTCATCCTACCAGCTCCTGTTGGCATAACTGTCTCCCTCCCAGACTAGGACCTGCTCAGGGCTAGGGATCCATCCCCATTCCTTCCTGATCCTATGAGCCTAGAACATTGCCTGGCACTGGGCGAAGTTCAATCCATATTTGTTGCATGAAGAACATATAGGAACAGATCCACTCTACAGTGGTAAAAGTCATACCTGAAGTTTAAAAAACACAGTTAACATTTTAAAAACTTAAGTTCTAGGGTTCTTGGTGGCTCAACTGATGAAGCCTCTGCCTTTGGCTCAGATCATGATCCCAGGGTCCTGGGATAGAGCCCCACATTGGGCTTCCTGCTCAGCAGAGAGCCTGCTTCTCCCTCTCCCTCTGTGGCTCCCCCTGCTTGTGCTCTCTCTGTCAAATGAATAAATAAAAATCTTTCAAAAATAATAAAAATTAAAACTTGGTTCCATTCCATTTTTTGAAAAATGTAAAAATTATTTAGTGAACATAATAGTTAGCCTGGGTCTTGTTTCTCTTTTTAAGCAGAGTTGGGCTCACTTTCTGCTTCTCTAACTGGCTTTAAGAAGTTCACAAAAGTTCATCTGACAAGTTTATAGAAGTCCATTTCACAAATTCATAAAAGCCAAACTTGCTTTGATGGTCTGCCTGAGGGTCTAAACAGATTCCTTCAGGATCTGATGTACATTATTTTTAATGATAGTAACTTTATTCTTGTTTTATTATTGAAATCATACATCCTTTTATGTAAAAACCATGGTAAGTAAAACAGATGAGAGACACATAAAGAATAAACCAAAAACTTATTTAAACCCACTGCTCAAACCGGGGTGGCTCAGTCGGTTGAGCATCAGACTCTTGGTTTCTGCTTAGGTGATGATCTCAGGGTCTGAGATCGAGCCCCGCATAGGGCTCCATGCTCAGCACAGAGTCTGCTGGAGATTCTCTCCCTCTCCTCGCTCTCCACATCCTACTGCTCCCAGGGTCTCTCTAAAATAAATAAATAAAATCTTAAAAACAACAACAAAAAAAAACTACCACTCCAAAATAACCACTGTTAGCATTTGGTAAACCAAATGTACCAATAAGAACCCAAGCTGGTGCCTCTTTTTAAAATGATCCAATACTTTTTATTTTTTTATGATTTCAGACTGTCCTGCCTGGTTGCTGAGCCTGGGCACACAGACAGAAGAGCCCTTGGTGAACAGACACTCCAGTCACAAGATGCAAGTCCCAGCTCTGAAGTCCGCAGGGCTCCTATGAGCGTGAGTTCCAACGAAAAACAGCAACAGTGGGAAAATATCTGGAGGGTAGTAAAATGACGAACAGCCCAATGAACACATTTTAAAAGTACATTCACATTTGAAAAACAGAGTTATTAAATTAGCAAGAGGGAACACATTAGACAGGGTAGAGCTGAGTTTCCAAATGTCTTTCTGGAAATAATTAACTTCTGGCGGCAGGCACTGAGTAGTTCCCTGCAAGTGGGAGGTGGCTCCAGGGCTAGAAACTGGAAGGTGGCCCTGGTGAAGGCCGGAGCGCGCTGAGGGTATGGGGAGGGGCAGGCCCAGGAGAGCAGGCATGGCTCCCAGCATCGAGAGGCACTTGGGCAGAATGGTAAGAGCACGGGCTGGGAGATCTGGGCCAGTATCTGCTCTCCCACTTACCAGCGGTTAGGATTGCCAGCACGTTTCTTAACTTCCCCACGCCTTGGTTTTTCCCATGCGGCAAACACAGAATCTAGATTGCTACTTCATTGGATAGTGGTGACCAGTATAGAGAAGGCTGCAGATGAATTAGCAGTCTGTGGTCAACACTCAAGGCTTGCAGGGGAGCACTGTGGTTGCTCCTGTCATGAATGAGATGGAAGAAGGGCAGGCGAGCATCCAGGAGATTTGCAGCTGATGCTGGGGAAGGAAGGGACTGAGCACCACGCAGCTCACCAAAATGACTTGGAATCTTAGAATTAGACTCTTGCTGATTCACTAGAGGCCAGACATCATGCGGTGAGGCTCAAAGCTGCAAAGCTAGCTCAAGAGCCTCTGGGGAAATCGATCGATCCTGGTGACCTAGTCAGCTATTGCTGCAATGTTGCTGGATAACAACCACCCCCAAGTTCAGGGGCTTATAGCCAGTGAGGGCTTGTGTTTTGGGTTGGTTTGACTTGCTTTGCTTACAGGGGTCTGTAGACGGGCTGGTGCGGCTCTGCGATGGTCCCCAGGGCCTTGCCAGGCCTGCTCCCTGCATCTTATTCTGTTGGCCCTGGCCTGTGGGCAGTGGCTAGCCAGTATGCGTCCTTTTCATGTGGGCATTGCGTTGGCCAAAGCAAACCATGTAGCCAAGCGTGAGGTCAGCGGGGAAAGGAAGTTACACTGCCCTGGAGTGGGGGAAGCAGGCGGAGGGAAGGAAGACTTGGTGAACAACACAGCAGCCTTTCTCTCCCAGCTGGAAGAAGCGACCCCGTGGACCAGGAGGTGTCTGGGTCCCCGGAGCTGGCGGCACCAAGTGCCAACGCAGTGATGATGCTGGCATGTGGGGCTCCCTGGAACACAAGACTCAGCTGTCTCATTGCCCGCAGGCAGGCTCTTCGGCCCGTGCTCCCTTCCTCCTGAGGAACAGCATGTTGTGGATCTAGCTCGCTCACTCTCTTGTGCCTTCTGAGAGGGGCCTCTGCAAAGCAAATGTCAGTTGTCCCAGGTCCAGCACACTCCTGGTGATGGGAAACTGATCAAGATACAGAATCCAGTGATGCTAAGTCAGAGGAAGGGGGATGTGGCAAGGTTTGGGGAAGCCCATCCCTTCCATTGGCAAGGTCTTAGGATGGAGGAAGAAGAGCCCAGGAGACAGGACTCTGGAAATGTAGGGCTCATTCTGGAGCCATCTGGCATGATCTCCGGCAGAGTGCTCAGTCTCACATTTCTCTCCATGGGCCACCTGCTTTGGAATCACTGGAGAAGCTGATTAAAGACACAGGTTCTTTGGTAGCCCTAGCTGATCCTAACCAGGGTCCCAGGGTCAGAGCAGGGGCTGTGTGGGTCACAGCATCTCCAGAGCATTCTGAGAACCTCAGCCAGTCTCTCAGGACCCGGGAGTTTTGAGCTTAAAAGCAGGGAAGAGAGGGGCACCTGGCTGGCTCAGTCGGCGTAGCCTGTGACTCTTGATCTCGGGGTTGTGAGTTTGAGCCCCTCATTGGGTGTAGAGATTACTTTTTTAAAAAATCTTTGTGAAAGAAGATAAGCAGGGAGGAGAAACAGATGCCTGCTCTCTGGTTTTATGTGCTAATTTCTCTTCCGGCATTCCGTGGTGCTAGCCTTGATGTTAAACTGAGCCACTAAACTGAGCTACTGCCCATTTTACAGACATGGAGACGGAGGGGAAGGTGGCCCTGCTGGCGCCTCGAGGCCAGCCAGCTGGGCCTGTGGAACCCCTGGCTTCTCTGTTCTTCTGGGGGCTCTTCCTCCCAAGAGCTTCGATCCAAACCCATCCTTCCTGGCCCACAGGAGGCAGGATATGGGGAACCATCAAGACATTTATCAGCGTTTACTGTCCCTTGGGCTCTTTGCCGACTGCGTTATGCACATTGTCTCTTTTAGTCCTATAAGGATCCAGTGAGGTAGTTAATGAGGAGGAAAATAATGTGCAAAGAGATGACACGACTTGCTCAACGTCACACAGCTCCCAGCTGTGGGCTGCGACAGCCTTGGAGTGTGTTGTCCCCAACCTTAACCCTACACCTGAGTGCCTCCTCTGGCCCCAGCAGTGAGAAGGGGAAGATGAACCTTCCTCATTGGGCTTTCTGCTCCAAGACCCAGAAGAGGCAACTCAGACATAGGCATAGATTAGTGCTTTCTCTCTTTCCCCACCATACATCACACACACACCCTGGTCTCACGACACACACACACACGTGCACACGTACACTCACTGGAGACCCACACCAGCGCACCGTGTTGGGCGAGGGACAGTGAGTTTGGGCTTTGCTGCTGCCACTGCTTTGCTCAGAAAGCTGGGAGCCTGCTGAAAGTGTCGGCTGGCTTGGCAAAGAGGAAACTGCTCACAGGGTGGTTCTCGTGGGTGGGAAGAGGGGACAGGCTGTGCCAGACACCAGGATCCTGCTGAGACCCAAAGAAGCTGCGTGGGGGG
>RCUC01104291.1:0-18076 GCA_003697995.1 Taxidea taxus jeffersonii
GGCTCCCGCTGAGGCGCAACACACACTGCTAGGCAACTGCTGGGCCAGCTCTTGGGAGGGGGTGTGGCCACGCGGGGGTGGGCGGGGCCAGCGCGGGTAGGGGCAGGACCTGAGGATCCTTGCCCCCAGGCCGGTGCCGGGTGGGCAGGATGAGGCCAGGATGAGGACTGTCCCTTTCTGCGTATCTACACCATCACCTCTGGGGTGCAAGAGAGGTGTGGTGTAACTTGCCAGGTAAACGGAGGGACTTCTGCCCCGTGTGGCAAGTGTTAATGATAAATACCGACAGTAATCAGCATTTATAGCCGGTTACAGAACATATGTGTCAGGTGACGTGCTAGGCACTTTCCGTATATTATCTCATTTATTCATTTTACCATCCTTATGAAGTAGGTTGTATTTTGTACTTTGTATTACAAAGCTGAGGCGCAGAAGAGGCCAAGTAACCTTCCCAGGCAAGTCAGGGGTGTAGGAGGGACAGGAAACCCTTGTAAGATGCCTGTCTATAGGTTTCTTTTTATTTATCTTGCCTCGGATTTGTCGAGATTCTTGAAACTGAATTGAAGTCCTTCACCTGTTTTTGGAAAAATGGGAATCCTTATCTCTTCTCATATTGCTTCTAGTTCCATTTTCTCACTTTTCAGACATCAGCTAAACATATTTAACTGGGACTGTATTCTTTATGTCTCTTCCCTCCTGTGTTTTTCTCTTTTCTTTCTTCTTTTGTGTTATATGTCTATTTGTGTGCATACATTCATTCATTTTTACATGTAATCCAGTTTGCTAATTTTCTTTGTAACCATGACTTAACTGCTGTTAAATTCATCAATATGGTTGTTGTTTTTTCAGTTATTTATTTTTATAATTCTAGAATTGTAGTTTGTTTTTTTCCCAAATCTGCTGTATCACCTTCTATAGTTTTCAGTTTCTTGCCAAGTTTTTTAGGTTTGAGGTTACTCTTTTTTTTTTTTAAAGATTTTATTTATTTATTTGACAGAGAGAGATCACAAGTAGGCGGAGAGGCAAGCAGAGAGAGAGGAAGGGAAGCAGGCTCTCTGCTGAGCAGAGAGCCCAATGCAGGGCTCGATCCCAGGACCCTGGGATCATGACCTGAGCTGAAGGCAGAGGCTTTAACCCACTGAGCCACCCAGGTGCCCCTTGAGGTTATTCTTGATCATAGTAAAGACACTTACTTTATAGTCTGTATTTGAGAATGCCACTATCTGGAGACCCTGCATGTATGTTTCTGTTATTTCTGCTTATCTTGTCTAGAGCTCTTGGTTTACTTTAATTGTGTACTGGACATTGTATTAGAAAAATTATTTGTAGGAACAGTTTGAGGCCAAGGGTGATGTTATCTTTCTCTATAGAAGACTCCCCCCATACTCACTGCTTGCCAGTTCCTAGTAACACCAGCAACCCAGGATCCCCTCATACAATTTCAGGGCTTGAGATATCTGAGCCATCCAGATGGCTTGAAACTGGGCTGCAGGACATGTGGAGGTTGGTTCATTTATACTTTAACCTCATTCCTGCCCCAAAGAAGGTGGTAGCTTGCCAGGATTCCCCCTGGGTATTGTTGGACTCCAATTTTTTTATGCCTAACCCTGCAAAGGCTCAAAAATTGCATCTCATCTTCTAGGCTGCCTATTCAAGATCACTAAATAGCCCCAGAGTCAAAGCATCTCCAGTGCTATGCTTACTTACTCTCATCCTCTCCCTGATCTTGATCTAGTGAGCTCTTTTATGATTTTTAAGAAGAGTTTTTAACAGAAGACATTTTATATATATATTTATATATATATATATATATATATATATATATACCAGGAGTGGCTCAGTTGGTTGAGCATCTGCTTCTTGGTTTCAGCTCAGGTCATAATCTCAGGGTCGTGGGATTGAGCCCCATGTTGGGCTCCACACTCAGTGGGGAGCTTGCTTGAGAGTCTCTCCTTTCCTCTCCATCTACCTCTTCCCCTGCTTCCTGTCTCTCTCCCTCAAATAAATAAATAAATATTTAAAAATATATATGTATATGCCAGATATTTAAAAATGTCTTCTGTAGGAAGCTTCATCTGAATTAACTAGTCTACCACTACCAGAGGCAGAGGATTCCCTGTTGAGAGTTTTGCTGGAGCTGCATTGAATCTAGAGATCAATCTGGGGAAAATTAACATCTTTCTAAGGCCTTCATATTCATTATCTTGAAATACCTCTCCTTTATTTAGATTTTCTTCAGTGTCTTTCCATACATTAATATCTGCAGTACAATTATAATATGATTATCTGTGTATAGATCTTCATGTCTTTTGTTAGATTTATTCCTAGGTTCTATTATAAATCATGTATTGTATTGTGATTTTATTGTTTGTTGTGATGCATAAAATAAAATTGACTTTTATATATTGATTTTATATAACCAACCTTGATCTTTTTAATTGATTTGTTAATTTGTTACAAATTTCTTTTGGATTTTCTATATGGACAATCACACTGTCTGCAAACAATCATAGCTTTTTTCTGTTATTAAGCCTTTCTTTCCTTTTCTCCTTATTTTATTGCACAAGCTAGGACCTGTAGTGCAATGATGAATAGAAGTGGAAATAGTACATATCCTCACTTTATTCTACATTTCCCTATTTGCAATGATGTATATTGTATGTTTTATGTAAATGTTAATGTCAAGCTAATTTATTTTCTACTTTTGCAATTTTTTTTAAAATTATGAATGACTGTTGAATTTTACTGAATGCATTTTAATGATCTATTAGAGTGGTCCTATAGTTTTATTCTTTAAGCTGTTCATGAATAAATGACATTTAGCTATTTTCTTGTTTTAAAGTTTTTACTTTAATTTCAGTTGCTTAACATACAGTGTCATATTAGTTTCAGGTGTACAATATAGTGATTCAACAGTTCCATACATCACCAGTGCTCATTATCTAATATTAAACTACCTTGCATACTTGGGTAAACCTGACTTGGTCATGGGTATATTATCTTTTTTATATACTGTTAGAGTTTGTTTGCTACTGTTTCATTTAGATTTTTTAAGTGGGAAGATTTTAAACTATGGCTTCAGTTCATTTGAGATTTATAAGATTGTCTAGAAATTTTATTTATTCTCTCATTAGTTTTAATAAGTTATATTTTCTTAAGAATTTTTATCTAGGGGTGCCTGGGTGGCTCAGTCGTTAAGCGTCTGCCTTCGGCTCAGGTCATGATCCCACCTGGGATCGAGCCCCGCATCGGGCTCCCTGCTCGGCAGGAAGCCTGCTTCTGACTTTCCCACTCCTCCTGCCTGTGTTCCCTCTCTCACTGTGTCTCTCCCTATCAAATAAATTTAAAAAAAAAATCTTAAAAAAAAAAGAATTTTTATCTAATTCTCAAATTTGCTGGCATTAAGTAGTTGATATATTTTCTGGTTATCATTATAATGTCTACTGCAGTTGTATCTACCTTTTATTCATTATATTATTTCTGAATTTCTCTTTTTATTGATTTTACCAGAGATTGGTCTATTTTGTTATTCTTTTTAAAGAACCAACTTTAAAAAGATATTTACCACATTGTATTTTAATTATGAGTTTATCAATACCCCATTAGATTGGGGGCTCCTTGAAAGCCAATGATTATTGCATTCATTTTGCCTTGACATAGGTAACAAATTATTTGCTAAATGAAAAATGAACACTATTTCTATTCAAACCGTATGTATTTACCCATAATTTCTGAGTGTTAAATCTCCAACTATTCTATAAGCTGATTTAAAATACTCATATTTAAAGAAGAAACTTATACCAAGGCTTTGCTGAAAGCCTGTGCTAAATCATTTTTAAATTTGTAGCTTTGAGGCATTTTATCATTAAAAGCTGGCACTCATATACCCAAACTAACAAGAACTTAAAATTCATCACACACTTTCTTCATTTTTTAGCTTGACCTTCTTGTAAATCTGTAGCTTCATGGATTTGGGCTGCTATATAAGAAGATCTTCCCTTGTCTGGGTGACTTAAAAGCATAGTTAATTGGTGAATATCTCCTATTTTTCCTTTATTGGCAGTAGGTTTGCACCTACACCTCGTATTATGTTGCTTCTCGTTTTATCATTTTGGATTCAAATATATCTCTATAACGCCACCACTGGAGGCAGATTTTAGTAGATTTTGAAAAACTTGTTTTACTTGAGGCTTCATATGTTTCATGGCTTGCCAGCCATAATCGTCTGCAAATCCTGCAGAGGCAATGGTCAGGCCAACGGGTACCACACATGGCTCTGACTCTGGCTTGGCTCCCCACCCTCTGTTGAGTGCATGGTCAAAGAACCCACTTTTCCTTTGTTTAACTTCTCCTTAACTTTGTTTTCTCCTTCATTGATAGTTGCCTTACCTTTGTTACTTTATGACTTTACTGTTCCTTCTACTTCCCTTGAGTTTAGGGCCTGACTCTTTTTCTTACTTTGTAAGTTACACTTAGCTCACCGATTTTCAGTCTTGCTTCTTTTTTTTTTTTTTTTAAGATTTTATTTATTTATTTGACAGACAGAGATCACAAGTAGGCAGAGAGGCAGGCAGAGAGAGAGGAGGAATCAGGTTCCCCAATAAGCAGAGAGCCCAATGCAGGGCTCGATCCCAGGACTCTGGGATCATGACCTGAGCCAAAGGCAGAGGCTTTAACCCACTGAGTCACCCAGGCGCCCCTTGCTTCTTTTCTGTTGTAAGTATTTTAAGGAAAAAATTCTCAAGGCATCAGTTTTGCTGTACCCCAGAGGTTTTGATATAAAGTATCTTTATTATCATTCTGATCAAAGTATTTCTAAATTTCCATTATTATTTCTTCTTTGACCCAAGAATTTTAGAATAACTTGTTTCTTTGATTCTGGAATATTCCTAATGATTTCCTCTTTGAATAGTGCTTTCCCCCATTCTCTCTAATCTCTTCTTCCTGGACTTCTACATGTACCTTACCTGTATTTTTATTCCTTTATAATGTTAAACATATCAATCCCCAAAGTTGGAGATAGAACCGGATTTATCGTCCAATCATCCCGTCTTTGAGCCTGGTGCTTTTCCCTCTGTTCTGTTCTGTCTATGCATGTTTGTGCCGGCTTATGTGCAGACCCCCATCTCTACACCCAGATTTCTGCCAACACGATCACAAACAGCCCGTGAAGCCTCTCTGCCCTTCACCCTTTCCCCATACCACACACTAGGAGAGACTAAGTTCCTGCCCCCTTTTCTCTCCTGGACCCTGTATCTTTCAGATGTCCACCACTGCTGCTGACCTCAGACAACACCAAACAGATCATTGACCCAGTTCACAGAACTTATAACAAAATTTGAATACCATTTCTGTTTAGAAACAATGGCTAACACCGTCTTTCTTGGTATTACTTTTTATTGAATACGGACTTACGGTCTTTAAATATTTTGAATATAGTGCTTTCAATATACAGTTCTTTAGTCATACATATTTCTTCAAAGCACAAAACTATAACTTAAAATTGAAAGGCTATAATACACACATATATATTGCCATAAATCTAGAACAATTTTATAAAAATAGAACTCAAATGTCAACTTTATATATCTTGGCAACTTAGTGGTATCATAAGGTGGCCACAAGCATGTTTATTATGCATCACTCCCCCACAGTGACTGTCTCCATGTTTCATTTTCCATCTCTTTGGGGACACTTGGAACAGTCTCCATTACCAGGATCCCCCAGAGATGCCCATGGCCATGGCTCAGCATTGCCTTTGCATAAAGTTTCAGTGCCTCCACCTGTTCTTGGAGGGGGAAGACCAGCTTCCAGATTCTTCCTCAGAAAGAGGAGGTGTTCCCTCCTGCCAAATGTCCACAATCCCCCACTTCCTGAAGCCCTCACAGTGCATGGTTGATATCTGAATGTGCAGAGTCACTTTCCTTTCCCTATGCACAGAAAATGATAGATGTGAGTTTGGTTCTTTAAAATCAGTGTGAAAAGTTTGAAGCAAATTCATCTGAACATTGCCCGCTGGGGTAACATTATCATGACAGTGGACACCAGTGTCCACCTGCTTGTGCAAGGCCCTTTACACACATGCTCTACAATCCTCACAGCCTTGCAAGCTCGGGACATTCTTATCCCCATTTGATGATAGAAAGAATTGAGTCTCTGGGCATCTAAGTCTCTTGGTTAAGGTCAGTGGGGTTACCTGACCCCCAAATCAGAGCTCTCTGCCTGCCCAGAAATCCATGGAAGGAAACCAGCAAAGAACTCCGATCTGTACTGTGGGCATTCAGTGAGAACAGACAAGGGGCTTTGGGTCAAATTACAGCAGGGAGACAGCAGTTCGCCCTATATTCCCAGGACACTTGAGCTGCAGCTTTCCTAGGGGAGCCGGAAGGTGGGTGTCTGTGGAAGCAGTATGGACCTACAGACTGATGCCTCTGAAGGGCAGTGCAGAATTTCCCAGATCATCCAATAGAAATCCTCCGTCTAAAACCAGGGCTCAAAGCATTTACTGCTTATCCTGTTTGTGTTTACAGAGAGCTGAGCAAAGGTCATAATGCCAGTGGAACCCATCTCAGCCCTGCCTTCCATAGAGGTCAAAGTGCAGAAAGCTCGCCCAGTGGCCCAGAGGGACCTGTGCAGGGTGCCTCGGGCCAGAGCACAGTGGGAATGCGGTGAGTGGGCTTTGCCAGGATTCACCTTCAGGGTTGCACCGCAGATCTCCCTAGTCCTGAGCTCTGTTCCTCCTCTGGACGGAGACTGCCTCATCAGTTTTGATTTTCTGGTTGCTTTCCCACTCCCTTGCCTTTTTAGATTTACCATAAAAATATACCCCAGTGGGAAGTTCCTCTCCTATCTCCTTGATGATCACAGCCTCTCAGTACAAACTTAACTTTGGCTCTGTGCACAGTCCGCCCCTCCATCAGGGCTGACTCTGGACATAGCCCTTCCCTCTTCCTGGCCCTGCTCCCCACTAGCTGTCTGCTCAAACTTGCTCCCCACCGCCCCCTGCCAGGCCAGGGAGAGCCCTGCTCTGTGCTCCTCCACATGGGGTTTCGTTACAGGCCCTAGATAACATCCTCTACCTGCGATCCACAGGTGTCCTGCTTGGGCCACTGAGATCATTTTCTGAAATTAACGTCACAGTGGTTTTCTTAAAAGCCTCTCTTAAGAATGAATAAAGCAAAGCAAATAAAAAACAATGACAGAAAAATCCCCAAAGCAACCTTCTCTCTTCTCCTCTAGAAGGCAGATCACCTATAAGGGGTATGATTCCTTATAGGAAGGGCAGTGGGGAAACCACCAGAAAAAATGCGAGGGCAGGATTCTTGGGGAAATGGACTGGTCCTCCCTCCAACCCTGCTGCTTGGCAGGCACTGGGCTGTTTCCTCATCCTGGACTGTCGCTGATGCCCCGGGGGTGGGGGGCAAGCAGCATGATGTCAGTGTAATGGCGGATGATTCTTTTTCCCCTCTCAGATTTTCCCAAACTCAAGGGAAGGCTGCCCCCAGGAGAAGAAAGGAGAAACCTGTTTTGGGGCCTGGGTCACTGTATTTTAAATTAACTGTGTGTGTGTGTGTGTGTGTAGGAATGGGGTGTTCATAGCCCTATATGGCTCAGTGCAGGCCACCCTGGAGATCATGATCACATTGCTTCTAATCTGAAAACAATGCCCCCTACTCCTCCCAGAAGAAATGAGGTATTGACCTATAGTTAGCCTCCTTCTTCATGACACTTGTAGGTATGCTGCATGTAATGGGGTGCCACATTCTCTTGTTGGGCAAAACCTTCCCTGGACACACTAGGTCCCGTTGGAGAAGCAAACGCCACCATTAAGCTTCCGTGGTCATGGAGGGAAGGTGGTGTAGACTAGCACACCTCACCAAGGCCACCTCAGAGCCAGGCCGGTCTTACTTCCCAGTACACAGGCCAGAGGGCAGTTTGGCAAATAAGGACAATCCCCATGCCTAAGGAGGGACACTTTCCTCTTCACACTCCTGCTTTGCGTGATGCCTCTGTGTGGTCTCTGTTGGGCGCTGAGGATAGGGGAGCAATCGAAAGCTAGGGAGAGGGTTGGGAGCCGGGATTTGACAGGGTCTAGCGGCAGCAGAATGCTGGGTTTGGGGAGGTGAAACCTAGCGGCAGGAGTCAAGGTTGGTGCCCCTGGATAGGCCTTGTTGCTTTTTCTTGTGGTGCCAGTGGCTTGCCCCCTGTAGACTGTGGCAGACTGCACAGCTCCCTCATTTCAACCAGGCTTTCTTCCACTGCTTTTGCAAACTTGGTAGAAGAGGTTTCCTTGCAGCCGTGAAAGCTGGAGATGCAGAAAAGGATATTCTCTGGCTGGGGGTTGTAGCAGGCCCCGTAGCCATCCGGCACCACAGGACCATAGCAGCAAAACATCTCCATGGTTGTGGGCACCTGGAGGAGAGGACAGGTCAGAAGCCACTGGTCTGAAAAGTAACCTGTGAACTTGCTAGAATACAGGGCGTTTCAGCAACCCTGAAGCCTCGACGGGATATTTACCTCTCCATTTTCCACCTGGGTGTTTGACTTAATTAACCAAACGATCCAATGGCTTCAGCATGGATGGCCACAGCCAGAGTCATAAAAACAAACCCATCTAACTGCATGATACCGAAAGAAGAGTGTGTCCATAAGCCACTCCCTGGTGGGAAATCTGCTCAACGTACGGAGTCAAAATCTCCCAGAGTGACCTGTGCTGGGTCTCAGGCTGAGTCTCTCCTTCACCTCGGGGGCTGTATGAGGCACCGAGGCAATCAGGGTAATTTCCTCAATGGCACCCTGGTGGCACCCCACAGTTAGATGGCTTCCCAGAGGGAGTAATTTATGAACAGAAGGAAATCTGGCCTGTCTTCTCTGTCGATTTTCCCCACATCCTTAATTACTGTCAGTATTGCCTGGCTGGTCTGCTTTTCTCCCCATAGCCCCTGGCCATGCGCAATTACCCAGCGCTGGGCATTTCAGAGACTGCCATCCACTGGCATATTATTTTAGTTAGGCACCTAACACATTTTGAATTCAGAGCGCTGAGATTTTGTAATCAGGATCACAAATCAGGAAAATGTGTCTCTGAAGGCATTCTCACCATACATGTTCATTGCTAGTTGGGAGAAAGAAAAACCACCAAACCACCCCCCTGGCTCCCAAATTCATTGTCTTAGCTGGTTGTAGGAGGGAAAACTAGAACACATTCTTGGGGGGTTGCAGGCTGGAGTTTGTTAACCCAAGGTTTTAGGCGCTGTGTAGTCAGGCCTTCAGAAATGACACCGGCCGTTTTAATGGGGCAGAACAAACCATTAGTCTTGCTAATAGAGTCACCTCATTGTCAGATAAATTTGCCGTGCAACAGCTGAAGGCCGTAAAACCGTTCCAAAGCACTTTTTGCCCATGGATGGTTTCCTGAAGAATTTATGTTGTTGTGGCCTGCCCTCGCTGATTCGCGTCTGTGAGCTCACTGCTGTCATGACAGAATCAAATTACTGAGTGGGCTTTCATCCTCAAACACAACTTTATCAGCCCCTCTCATTGCCCACGGCCAGCCTTTAACAGATGAGGCGGAGTCTTCGTCAACTGACATTTGGGGGTCCTTTTCTTTCCTAAACTGCTGTCCTTCTCCAGTGGACTGAATTCTATCTTTGTCGCAGGGGTCCTCCAACAGAACAGGCTTGGGAGACGCTGGGCTGGCCGCTCATCTCCTGCCGTTGGTCGCGTAGCCCTTTACAATAATGGCCGTGACCTATTTGGAGGTCCTGGTCCACACCAGCCACAGGCTAGGCTTTCTACCCAAACTGTTGCTTTTAGCTGAACCAGGACTTTGCTCTAGACCTGTTGGGCTTCAGAGCCAATGGCCGTCACGGTGGAACACCACCCCACAGGTAACAGATCGAACGCTGGTAAGCATAGGGCTAAAGCACCAGTTTCCATCCAGAACACCTCTGCTAGGGTGGCATCCATGATTACAACCACTTAGACGGTGGGGAAACCAGTACTCTGAGCATTTAGGTCATTTTGCCAAAGGGCATGCAGCTTGTGAGAAGCTCTGCTGGGACTTGTCTGACTCTAGCCAGTGGGCTGGAGTCCCTGGTTTACAATAAGTGGCCTTTTAGAAAGTCCACTGGTTACACTACGTGGCCCCTTGGGTGACAGTCACACCGTACCTGGCTGGTTGAGAGGACGAACCGGTTGCTGGTCACGTACATTTCATCTGTGAACATCTCGGGCAACTCCTTGCATGTGTCCCGAGCCAGCTCCCTCAGCGCCAGCAAGTGGTTGTCGATGGCCATCCCTGTTATGGCCTGGGTAGTTGGGGGCAAAGAACAAGAAATGAGACAGGGGCTCCCACGCCCTCCCCCTTCTCTAGTCCACAACACCGATGGCCATTGCAAGGGTCCCACCTTATGCTGACCCGGTGCTTGCTGTGGACAACGTGTGTGGGTGGCCGCCCAGGACTGGCTACTCTACCACTCAGCCTGTGTTCTTCGGACCCTTCCTACGTGCACAGGGCAATTCCCGAGCAGGCTGGGTTCTAAAGTGAGCATGCCTGAGTTAAAGGTCTGTGAGTCTGAATATCCCCTGCCTCTCAACCCCAGCATGGTCATTGCCAACACACTGTGTATGACCCCTCTAATTGGAAGGGGTGGGCTGGGCATCTCTAGTACTTTCTTGAGTAGGGGAGGAGACGGGGGGAGGTGCGCAGGGATGGGTACTGGGTCCTGTTGGGGCATGGAGAGCAGTACCCCAGGCTATCACTGGGCAGACACTCACCGCAACCAACACTTTAGCCCCCAGCCAGAGTCCAAGGAATGAGGGATACAGGACATTAAGGCCTGTTCTTAAATCTTGGTTGCTATTTCATGGGCTCAGGATCGGTTCAAATAAAATGGATTTACAGCCTAAGAAATCATTCTGAGACAGGAACTAGACATCTTAGAAGCTCAGCTGATGTTTACAAGGGGAAAGCTTGTTGAATGAAGAAAGATTTTTTTTCCTTTTTATTACAAGATACTTGAACTCTTTTTTTTTTTTTTAAAGATTTTATTTATTTGACAGACAGAGATCACAAGTAGGCAGAGAGGCAGAGAGAGAGAGGAGGAAGCAGGCTGTCCACAGAGCAGAGAGCCCGATATGGGGCTCGATCCCATGACCCTGGGATCATGACCCGAGCTGAAGTCAGTGGCCCTAGCCCACTGAGCCACCCAGGCGCCCCAAGACACTCGAACTCTTATCAAAGGCTAAGATCAGAGCAGTGGGGACTCCAGGATGTCTATGTAGGCAAAGCCTGGAGATGGAAGTGGGGTGGTGGGACCTGCGTACCCATTTCATCTCTTCCCCACTGTGTGTTGCACGCACACTGGTTTTACTTGGATTACGTGTTCATTTGGGGGTAATTTTAGGAGTGGTGGAGACTTGGGGGCCGCCGCTGGCCTACAAGAGTGCGTTCACATCAGGGTAAGTATAAATCTTGGGAGGTTCACACTGGTAAGACGGCTGCTTAGCTGTTAAAGCCCCAGTAGGAGGAAACGTCCATCACAATGAACTTCCCTCAAGTTTACGAGACACGTTTTGGGATTTGACAGCTGTTCTTTTTCAGTGGAGAATGAATGCATAAAGATGAGTCAGAGGCCCCAGTCTTCAGATGCACCTAATTATAGGCTGGAAAGACATGTTATATAACCACAGCTCACTTTGGACGTGCCCCATTAGGACAGAGGGGAAAGACTCTGAGCCTGTCTATGCAGTGAGTATACTGCTGGTTCCTCTGTCAAATCGCAGACTCGTGTAGACCTGTGGAAGCCGCTGCTCTGTGGGGCAGCCAGCCTCCTGTCCTCACCCCCTCCAGCTCACGGTGGCAACCAGGGCTGACTGAACAGAGTGTTGGGATTAAGGCCACGAGTCGTCATGAGTAACACGATTCATCGTTGGGTCTTTCATTCATTCGGGGAAACCTACTTGAGCGCCCACTATGTGCCCAAGGCTGCTGGGCACTGGGGACGTGCATACTGTGAAGGGAGAGCCTAAGGTGCTGTGAGAGTCTGTGTGGGGGGGTCTGGACCACGCCGGCTCTTTCACTGGGATGTCCTTTCTCTGCTACCGCGGCCCAATACAGCTGCCGCAGAGCTGGAGCCCTCCTTGCTTCTTCCCCCTGACCCTGACCCCGCACCCACACAGCTAGCCAGGCTCCAGATTGACCACAACGCATTTTCGTAGCTCTCCCCTTCCCAACCCCCTCTCTTTTATTTAGCTGTTCCCATCAACATAAAATAGTTAACAGAGCTGAACAATAGGGCCATGCTTTAGAGGATATTTTTCTAAATCTTCCATAAATAAATTATTATCAAAGTTATATATTTATATAGCTCAAAACCCTGGAGAAGCCGAGGGCGTCTGTCTCTTTGCCAGGTCCGATTCCCACTCCACAAAGGCAACCAATTTGGCTATTTAATTATCTTAGTTCTAAATAACAGTCTTAGAACGCATTCACTACCTTTTTCAGCTTTATCTATGTCTTCGTGCGATAGAAGACGAAACTTTGGCTCTTTCATACTCCTGTTCTCCGGACAGTCTTCCATTCTCCCATCCTCTCAACAGAGCTACGTTTAACCCCTCACTGTTTGATCAGTAGTCAGTGCTGACATGATTTAAATTATGCAAGTATTCACATCTGAGTCTCAGGCTGTATTATGATCAGATTTCCTTTCTTATTCATCTTTTGTTTTCCTTAGAATGGACAATTTTTAAATGATTAAATTACGATTTTCCCTGTTTGCTTAGCTTTCTATAGATCTATAAATAATTGATTCCTAAACTCTCAACCAGAAGTGTAAAACTTTTCTTAATACAGTCAACTATATCAGATAATTTATCAATTTCATTCTATCTCTCACTTCTTGCTCCTCTATTTTTAAAAAATGATTTTATTTATTTATTTGACAGAGAGAGAGAGAGAGAACAAGCAGGGGGAGTGACGGGCAAGGGAGCTCGAGGCGGGACTCAATCCCAGAACCCTGGGGTCATGACCTGAGCCATAGGCAGACGGCTCAGACATCTGAAAATGTCTTTCTTTTGCCAAGTTGATCATAGTTTAACTGGGTATGAAATATACATTAAAAATCATTTCCCCTCAGAATCTGAAGGCTTTGCTCCATTATCTTCCACCTTCCAGTGATGTTGTTGAGAAGTTCGATTACACTTTTATTCTTGATCTTTATATTTGTTTTTTTTTTCTTTCTCTCTCTGAGAGATTTTAGGATCTTCTCCTCAACCTTCGTGTTGTGAAATTTCCTTGGTATGAATCTTTTCATCTCTCATGCAAGGTACATGGTGGACTCTCTCAATATGGAAGCTCATTCCTTCAATTCTGAGAAGTTTTCCTGAATTATTTTGTTGTTGTTCCCTTCTACCGCCATTTTCTCTTTCTGGAGATGTATTACTTGGGATCCTGTTTCTCATGTGCTGAGCCTTTTTTCTGTCCTATATTTCATTTCTTGTTTTGTTGATATTTAGGGAAGATTATTTCAGCTTTCTCTCCCAATCCTTCCATTGCATTTTTTCTACCATATTTCCCCCAGAATTATTTTTATTGCCCCCCAAAAGATTTTTTTTTTCAGTTTTGTGTTCTTATTAATGGATACAATAAGTTCATTATCTTTCAGAGGACCTCAATTACAGTTTTAAAACATGTTCTCCTGCTTCCTGCATTGTTCTCATTTCTTTGAAGTTTCTCTTAAATTATTTTAAAAAATTAAACAAAAATTTAAAAATTACATAAAAATGTTTCTACTGGCTTTTGTGTCTTACGTTAGTGGCTTTCCTCAACGTCTGATGATTAATGGCTACTTGCTTATATTTCAGAATAAAGCACTGAAAGAATGATTAAAAGATACTAGGGTAAGCCTGTGCTTGCCCTCTGGTAGCCTTCACTGGGAGGTGAGCTGGCTGTGCTATTTCTCCGGGCACCCCAACTGTCAGTGTCTGTGATTTTCTTCTCTTGGCCTGGTCAGTGTCACCACAGAGAAATTCTAGAGTCTCATGCTTGGAGAGACTTGGTAATAAAAGTACTTCCCAATGTACCTGGAGCTGAGTAGGTAGACTTTGATTAATCACTCTGTTTAATCTGATTAACCCTCCCTGAGCTCTTCCTGGTCTCCTCAGATCTAGAGTCTTCTGTCTTCAACTTCTCCAGAGGCTAAGTTTCTAGCCTACCATTGAGAAAGGGGAGGGTACTCACCTAGCTGCACTGGGTGGTGGAAAGGAACTGAAGGTCTGACTCTTTCTTATAGAGATAATCAGCCAATCCTCTTCTTTTCAGCCCTACACATACCTGTACTTCTGGTGGGTGCCTCCAATGCCTGAGCCATTCTGCGGTTATAATTCATCGGGCTCCTGGGTCTCCCTTACTGTTCGCCTGGGTTTCAGCTTCCCCTGGTTTGCTAAGTCACTGGCCATCTGTTCTATTTTCCAGCTCAAAAACTTTGCTGTTCCTTTCTTTCCCACTCTCTTTGCCTAGTGTATTCATGGCTTAACAAAGAAAAAACTGCCTTTGCTGATATTTTTGAGGATTTCAGAGGGAGCGACAGTAAACCCTTGTGTCCAGCATGGTTAAGCAGAAGTTGGTGTCTACCTCTTCAATCTGCTGCCCCTGCCCTATTTCAGTCCTTAGCTCAGCTCTACCTAAATATTACATAGGTTCCTAATTAGTGTCACCGAGTGTTGGCAGACCACCCATGCTCCAACCAGTCCTTCTACCTGGCCACCGGAATAAACTTTGTGACTGAAAAATCCCATCTCATAAGCTCCCCTGTGCCTCTGTCCTTTGCAAACATACACTGAACTATTTGCCTTTCCTCCAATGTGTCTTATTCTCTCAAGATTCTTTTTTTTTTAATAATTTATTTACTTATTTGACAGACAGAGATCACAAGTAGGCAGAGAGGCAGGCAGAGAGAGAGAGAGAAGAGGAAGCAGGCTCCCTGCTGAGCAGAGAGCCCGATGTGGGACTCGATCCCAGGACCCTGAGATCATGACCTGAGCTGAAGGCAGAGGCTTAACCCACTGAGCCACCCAGGGGCCCTCAAGATTCTTTACCTTTGCACATACTCTTCCCTTCTGGGACCATTTTTCCCTTCTATGTCCACCTGACAAGCACCTCTTCATCCTTCAAGTCTCATATCAAGCACGACTTCTTCTGGGAAGTCTTCCTGGCTTTCCCAGGCAGAGGAACTAGCTTGCCCCTCCATGCTCTCTCCTACTTCCTGAGGACTCTTTTCCCATGAAATGAGATTTATCATTTAAGGGTTTTTCCTCTCAGCTACTCAGTAAACTCGCTAAGGACAGGGGTTGTGGACTTCACCTTTTATTTCCTCCTACCCAGCACCTTGTCTGGCATTAAGCAAGAAGACCAAAAATACCCACTGAATACGTGAGAGTGAGCTTGATTTTCCCCAAACAGAATGAACATTTAACTCTTCAGATGAATTCAGGACCTGGCAACTGAGTGGAAAAAAGTCTACATTGGCTCATTCTAAAACCCAGATAAGCATTGTACTTGCTTTCAAGTAGATAGAGTGAAATCCGGTCAAGCCCTTTTCACAGAATCTACGCTCCTTCAAAGACTGTATCAGAATAAATTTCAACTGATATATTGATCACCCGTCCAAGTAGTAGCTTATTCTCTGTTATTTATATGCAAATGATGGCTCTGCCATGCTAGAAAATAAACGACTTTCCTAAAGGAAGAGAACATTTCCTTTAGAATTTTGATTTAGGGGCGCCTGGGTGGCTCAGTTGGTTAAGCAACTGCCCTCATCTCAGGTCATGATCCTGGAGTCCCAGGATTGAGTCCCACATCAGGCTCCCTGCTTAGTGGGGAGTCTGCTTCTCCCTCTGACATCTCCCCTCTCATGGTTCTCTCTCTCATTCCTCTCTCTCTCTCTCAGATAAATAAATAAAATCTTAAAAAAAAAAGAATTTTGATTTTGGGGTACCTGGGTGGCCGAGTGGGTTAAGTGTCTTACTCTAGATTTCAGCTTTGGTCATGATCTCAGGGTCATGAGATGGAGCCCTAAGCCGGGTTGATGTTGAGCATAGAGCCTGCTTAAGATTCTCTCTCTCCCTCTCCCTCTGCCCCTCCTCTCCTGCTCTCTCTCTTAAAAAAAAAAAGTAAAAATAAATAAAATTTCAATTTCACTATTAATTTTCAGCAAAGACTTTTTATTCATAGGCAATATAAATAGAAAATAAGAAAGCAAAACCAGCTCTAGGTGGGAATAAATACTGCCTTACCAGTGGTCATACAAGGTGCCCAAGCCACCACAGTGTGCCAGGTTTGGCCACCATCTCTCACATTTGACTTTTGTTGTATAAACTGTAAAGTACTATATGTATTTGGTGTTATTATTACCACTATTGTTCTTGCAAAGATCATTCATGGTATTCTTGTAAAATCCAAGTGAAAATGAGTGCTGTGTTACCCTGTATTTTTAGTGTGTTCTAAAAATAAGAAAAAGGCTCTGAGAGGCACGGCATCGGCCTAACCACTGGGTGGTTGGTGGCCTGGTTCTCACACAGGTCCTATGCCATGGCCCGGTGCCTGCAGGCCCAGCTTTGGGGCACAACCTTCGGTCGTGAGTCCCCCCGAGAAGAGGCACCGTGTCACTCACCATGACTGTGTACTCGGTCTGGGCTCGGATGGCATCTTTCAGAAGCAGCAGCTTCTGTGAATCCTGTGAACAGACCAGAGATGGGGCTCGAAGGGCTACTAAGAGAACAGCAAATGAAAGGAGCTGGCTGTGCCCGAGCCCCGCCGACAGGAGGCTCCCCGGGACTCCTCAGACAGAATGAGACTTACCAGCATGGCAGTCTTGTGGTCAGTGACAGCCTTCACAAAGCTCAGTGCCTCTGGAGTGGCCGAGCGAATGTTGTCCACGCGGCCCTCCTGGAACCGGCGAATGGACGCACTCTCATAGGTGGCCACGAGTCTCCTGTGGAGCCTGCAAAAGATGGAAGATGAATGGCAAACGCTGTCGCTGCCTCAGGAAATCATAAACGCTGGAAGAAAAATAGCGTCTGCAGGCTTTATGTTTACAGCCCCCACTCTACTGGCACAGTATTTCATTTTAATGTTAATAGAATTCTCGGGGAGGTTTCCCAAAGATGAGTGTCGGGGAGTCACTAATAGGAAGAGCTGCGTCCGCCTTCATCCACCGGTGACACTGTGTGGATACAAAGTAGAGAAGTGACGGGTAACTTTTCAAAAAACCTCCATCTGGTGGGAAACCTAGAATTTTCTTGGAGACCTGATGAGTGTTTGATTAATAGCACAGAATGGAATAACTATGTAATTAATCATTCATATCCTTGAGGGAATCCTGTTTTATTTAGAACAATTCAAGCATGACCTATGGATCGAGGCAGGGAGGAGGCTGTAGCCCAGGCCTGCCTGTCCAGGGGCAGCTGAACTTCCAACAGACCCATGGGCGCCATGGCTGTGCCTCTCCTCCCTCATGTCTGTGACAGGAGCCACTCCCCACCCCAGCCAGGGAAAGTCCTTTCCTTAGGCACACGAACCAAGTGAGCACTCTGAGGCTCGCACACCTGGCTGGCACATGTCTTTCTCATCCGTCAGCAAAGTCTTTGGTGTTGGGGCTGGGGAAGAGGAAGACACAGAATCACAGAGGGGCCTTGATAAGGGGACACGAGTCATGGGCCTGCATGCTGGTCTTGTCAGAGCATGTATCTCCCATGCTGAGGGAGCTCTAGGAAGAGGAAGGCCACGTCTGACTCAGCACAGTGCTTGGCGTTGTAACTTGGTGAGGTGAATAAACTTTCTGGATACTTCTGTCTCATTGCCTCAGGGAGAAAGGACTCTGGCAGTGAGCTCATTTCCTGTATCTTTATGGTCCCTGGCAGCAGACACCATGCCCAGCACAAAAGTAGATGCCATCAATGGCTAGTCATTGATCAACCCCCATCTAGGCATCTTCCAGGCTTTGCTGAATCTAGGGGCAGAGTAAAAACATTTTTTTGGTTATGGCTTAGACTCTGAAGAATGTTCTCCATGGGA
>RCUC01104293.1:0-10534 GCA_003697995.1 Taxidea taxus jeffersonii
CACTCTAATTCCTTGCAGTCCTTCAGTCCTGCCAGGAAAAGTCAGCCTCAGGATCGACCTAATTATTAACCTTAGTCACCCTTACTTTTTTCTTTTTTTCATAGTGCTTAACACCTTTCTGAATATAACTCTGATAGGGCAGGTATCTTTGTTCATTGATGTAGTTCTAAGTGTCTGGAGTGATGTCTAGCACACAGTAGGGGCTCAGTAAACACTCTTTTAAAAACAAAAATTTTCAGCTTTGTTCCTATTTTGCCAGGCATCTCTCTCAATCCTATTTCAGTTCTCTCCCCTTTTTGCCTTTGGGGGTCTGGGGTTCTTTTCTAAAACTTTCCTGTTTCAAGAACTAATTTGAACTTTGAAAAAACTGAGGTATAATTCACATAACACAAAATTCACTCTTTTAAAAAAAGTGTATGATTCAGTGGTTTGCACAAAATTCTGCAACCAGTGCTGCCATCTAATTCCAGGGCAAGAAAACTCCATATCCTTTAGCAGTCACTCCCCATTCCCATACCAATTCTCTCCATCCCACACCCAGCCCCGAGCAACCACTAATCTACTTTCTGTCTCGATGGTTTTGCCTGTTGTGGACATTTCATATAAATAGAATCACCCAGTATAACTTATTTTACATAGTGTGATATTTTCAAGTTTCAACCACCTTATAGGGTGTACCCAAACATTCTTTAAATGGCTAAATAATACTACATTGTGTGGCTATACCACTTTCAGTTGATCTCTTCATCAGCTTATGGGCATTTGATTTGTTGCTACTTTTTGGCTCTTATGAATAATGCTGCTATGAACATTTATGTATAGTTTTGTTTTAACACCTGTTCTCAGTTCTCTTGGGTATACACCCAAGAATGGAATTGCTGGGTCATAAGGTGGTATTATATTTAACATTTTGAGGAATTACAAAACTATTTTTCAAGGTGACTGAACCATTTTACATTCCTATCAGCACTGTATGAGGGTTCTAATTTCTCCACATCTTTGTCAACACTTGTTATTGTCTATCTTTTTTATTTTAGTCATCTTAATCGGGTGTAGTGGTGGAGTGGTATTTCATTGTGGTTTTGATTTGCATTTCCCTAACGACTAACAATTTTAGTATATTTTCATGTGCTTATTGGCCACTGTACATCCCCTTTGGATAAAAAATCTGTTCAAATCCTTTACCCATTTTTAAATTGGGTTATTTGTCTTTTTATTGTTGAGTTGTAAGAGGATTTTTAAAAAATACATTCTGGATACTAAACCATTGTCAGATACACAATTTGCAAATTTTTTTCCCATTCCATAGATTATCTTTTTCCTTTATTGATGGTATTCTTTGATGTACAAAAGTTTTAACTTTTGAAGAAAGCCAATTCATCTATTTTTTTGACTGCTTGTATTTTATGTGTTATATCTATGAAACAGTTGCCTGGTTTACACCTATGATTTCTTCTGATTTATAGTTTCAGCTCTTATATTTAGTCTTTGATTCACTTTGACTTAATTTTTCTGTATGGTGTGAGGTAGGGTTTCACTTCAATTCTTTTGCATTGGAAAACCACTTGTCCCAGTACAATTTATTGAAAAGACTATTCTTTGGCATCCCTGTTGAAAATCAATTGACCATAAATGTATGGATTTATTTATGCATGCTCAGTTCTATTACTTTCATCTGTATGCCTGTCCTTGTGCTTGTACCACACATTCTAAATTACTGTAGTTTGTAGTATGTTTTGAAATCAGTAAGTGTAAGTCCTTTGTATTTCCTCTTCAAGATTGTTCTGATTATTCAGGGTCCCTTGCAATTCCATATGAATTTTAATATTAGATTTTTCCATTTCTGCAAAAAGGTCAGTGGTATTTTGATAGAAATACACTGCATCTGTAGATTGTCTTCAGTAGCACTGCCCTCTTTAACAATATTAAGTTTTCAATTTGTGAACACAGAATGTCTTCCCACTTATTTAGATCATCTTTAATTTCCCTCAGCAATGTTTTGTTAGTCTTTAGTTACAAGGCTTATACGTCTTCGATTAAATTTATTCCCAAGTATTTTCTTCTTTTTGATGCTATTGTAAATGTCATTTTTCCCTTAGTTTATTTTTCAAACTGTTCATTGCCACTGTGTAGAAATACAACTGATTCTTGAATGTTGATCTTGTATCTTGCAGAGTGGCTAAATTTGATTATTGTTTTAGCAGGGTTTTTTTTTGTGTGTGTGTGTGTGAAGGGGCTTCTTTAGGAATATATATATATATGCATATATATATATATATATATATTCATGCCACATTGCAAATAAAGACAACTTAATTCTTCTTTTTCAGTATGGATGACTTTTATGTCATCTTCTTGCCTGATTTTCCTGACTACAACCTCCAGTACAAAATTGTATCAAAGTGTAAGAGTAAACATTCTTGTTTTGTTCATGATGTTAGTGGCAAAAGAGTGGATGCTTCCCCTCTAAATATGATGCTAGCTGTGAGTTTTCTGTAGACTCCCTTTATGAAGAGGTTGAGGAAGTTCCCTTTTGTACCTAATTTGTTGAGTGTTTTGTCTTGAATCAGTGTTGGATTTTGCCAAATGCTTTTTCTGCATCTACTAAGTTGATCGTGTGGTTTTTAGTTTTTTAAAATTTTATCAATATGGTGTGCTACATTAATTGGCATTTGAATGTTGTGCTGACTTTTCATTCCTAGGTAAAATCCCATTTGGTCATGGTATATAATTCTTCTTCTATGTTGCTGGATTTGGTTTGTTAGTTTATTGTTGAGAATTTTTGGACCTGTATTCATTAGAGAGATTGGTATGTAGTTTTTTTCTTATAGTATTTTTGGCTTTGGTTTTGAGGTAATACCGGCCTCATAGAATGAGTTGGGAAGTCTTCCCTCCTTTTCTATTTTTGGAAAGAGCTTTTAAAGTATTGGTGTTAACTTTAAATATTTGATAGAATTTGCCAGTGAAGCTTCCTGTTCCAAAACTTTCTTTTGTGGGGGCACCTGGGTGGCTCAGTGGGTTAAAGCCTCTGCCTTTAGCTTGGGTCATGATCCCAGGGTCCTGGGACCGAGCCCCGAATTGGGCTCTCTGCTCAGCGGGGAGCCTGCTTCCTCCTCTCTCTCTGCCTGCCTCTCTGCCTACCTGTGACCTCTGTCAGATAAATAAATAAAATCTTTTAAAACAAAACAAAACAAAAAAACCCTTTCTTTTGTGAAACATTTTTTGATATGACTTCAATTGCTTTCAGTTGTTTTAAGTCTATTCAAATTTTCTATTTCCTTTTGAGTCAGTTTGGGTAAGTTTATGTCTTAAGAGGAATTTATTTATTTAATCTATCATGTGCAGATTTAGCTAATATAATTCCAGACAGTAACAGTTAAAAAATGTGAGAAAAATGAAGAATTCTGATTTATCTTGAATAAAGAGCCAAACAATTGACTTTTTTAGCTTAAATACCCTAGAAGAATCTAATGTCACTTTGATAATAAGGGATTTGAAAACTCTTGAATAAAGTATGCAAAGTAGAAGTATAAAAGTTTCCTAAATGGTATGGCCTAAGAGGAAGATTAGAAAATGTTCAAATATGGGCCTTGCATTTGTGAGTTCAAGGTGAATTCAGTCTATTAATGAATAAAACATTTTTCCTGAATAAATATTATAGTTTTTTTTTTTTTTTTAATTAACTGAAGGGATACCAAAGAGATGAGATTCTAGACTGAATCCTTTTCTGAGATCTGGGCAATTCATGTTCATTGAGTTAGTTTTTCTTCTTTTTTCTCTTTCTCTCTCTCACTTTCTGTAGAAAACAAAGAAAAATAAAGAAGTTATAAAGTAATTCTTCCTCAAATTTCAGTTGATAACAATAGTGTTAATAATAGTCAATTTTATATCAAAAAAGAAAGCTGAAGATAATTGTAGTGTAAAACATTTTCATACATCCTATTTTCAGCTACTTTGGGAAAATTGTTTTACACTAGTATAGATATATATTTGTTTGTTCTTTGGGAGGGTAACTCACTGCTTCTTTTTAATATCTTTTTTGGTGTGTGTATCTTAAGATAGCGTATTCATTTGAATCTATTTAGTTAAAAAATACAGTATTTAAGTGAGATCAATCAATCACCATTTTTTCCCACTATGTTTATCTTGCACCAACTAACCTTTTTTAAAAAGCATAATTATTTAGTATTGAAAAAAATATGGACTTTAGCAGGGATTTTACATAGAACATAGTCTCTCTTCTTATTTGGTATAGGCAGTTGTTTTTAAAAAATATTAAATTGTAACATTATATGTTAATAAAAGATAAAAATAAAAAAATAAATTGTATATAGAGAGAGAGATGGCAACTTGATTTAAATGACTTAACAGGGGCACCTGGGTGGTCTGTGTTTGGCTCATGTCATGATCCCGGGGTCCTGTGATGATGGAGGCCCCACATCAGGCTCCCTGCTCAGTGGGGAGCCTGCTTCTCCCTTTCCCTCTGCCTGTTGCTCCCCCTGCTTGTGCTCTCTCTCTCTCTCTCAAATAAATAAAATCTTTTTTTAAAAAGTAAGTGACATAACATAAACATGGTGTGTGTAATCATTCAATAAATGTACCAGATTATTGGCTGCATAGTCTAATCTGTAGGTATATGACTTGAAGTAGAAAATCAAATGTTCTTGCCCATGTGGGTAGTAGCATCCTGAATTCATATACCACAAGGGACTCACTGTGACTGAGGCATCACTGCAAATGGGAAAGTAGAAAGATGAGGTGCTTCAGGTATCTTTCTTTTTTTTTTAAGATTTTATTTATTTATTAGTTAGAGAGAGAGAGAGAGATAGCGAACACAGGCAGACAGAGAGGCAGGCAGAGTCAGAGGGAGAAGCAGTCTCCCTGCCGAGCAAGGAGCCCGATGTGGGACTCGATCCCAGGACGCTGGGATCATGACCTGAGCCGAAGGCAGCCGCTTAACCAACTGAGCCACCCAGGCGTCCCTGTTTCAGGTATCTTAAGGAGGAATTCAGACTTTTATTTTCTAGGAGATGGGGAACCATTAGTGGATTCTGATCAGTGGGTGTGATGTGGTCATCTGCAGTTCCCTCTTGGAACTCTGTGGAAATGTACTCGATCAGGCAAGTCTTATCTTTCAGACATGGACACCCTTCATCTCGTGGTGGACATTTTGGGCAGTTTGTCACAAGGCCATTTTGTAAAACTTTTCCATCCAGACTCCAAAATTAATGTTATTCCAGTGAGAATCTAGAGCACAGTCCAGGTCATGTTATATAAATCAGGTTGGACTTTGAAAAATGGAATGTCCTATTTTTATACATTGCTAATAAAAACAAGCTTATGACTGCTCTCTGAAAATTCTAGGCAATACCCCAGCCTTTTGTTGTTTTAGTTTCTGGTACGTTTGTATTAAAATGTTCTGTTTTTAGAATGGATCAGAGCAAGGGGCACCACTTAATTTATTTTCTCTTTTGCATCTCGAAATGTAATAAACATTTGTATTTCATGCAGCTTTTTTATTTCATCTTTATGAAACCTCTACTGGGGATAGATGTCACTATCCTCATTTTAAAATTAAAGCGGCTGATGCCCAGGTTGAGCAACTTGGCCTTCATTACAGAAATAGAGTTGGAATTTGAAGCCAGGTCTCTCCAACTCCAAAGTGTTTTTTTCCCCCAGTAGATCACCCTCCCTCTTTGGTAGAACTTGTCTAATTGCAATGTCATTTTCCCCTCTGTGCACCCCCTTCCTTAAACATTTCCTCCATGTCGTCTGAAGTCATTGGGTGAATGACACATCTGCCCATCTCTGGTCTAGGATAGCTCAGCTTTTTGACTTTAGTTTATGTAGCCACCAGTTTCTTCCACAATAACAGGATAAAGAGCCAGAGGAGCTCTGTTCTCCAACATCTTACATCACTCTGCAGACAATTGGCAGTCAGGAGAGTGGCAGCTGCCACACTCTTCAGATATCTCTCTATTTAAAGTTCAAAGAGACACTGGATGACAACGACTAGGAGGTGAGCGTGGCCCCGACCAATGCACCCAACAACAGGAAGAATGGCTGAAAAAGGTAAGATTTAAGGCATCAGACCCTCTCGGTAAGAAAAGGTCCTAGCTCCCTGGTTTAGATTACATTCCCCAGTATTTAGTATTTCTTAGTTATTCTGGAAAATGTGGTATCACTGTGAAAGGGGCACTAACCACTTACATTAGCATGGCTACAAAAAAAATGTATTGGGTGTACAATTTATAGACTGTGTCTATATGTTATGTGTGCTTTTAAAAGGATCAAACAGAAAAGCTTAATTTGTTCATGTGTTTTTTTCAAAAGATGAGTTAGAAGCCAGATATTCTCCGGGGTTATGCTAGATTGAAGGTATTGTGGTCTGTGGGACCAGAATTAAGGACATCTGATTTCTTTGTCAGATCTGCTACTAAACAGCTGTGTGAGTTTGGGGTAGTCCATCCACCTCTCTGGACCTGTTTCCTGCACCTAAAATGAAATAAATAAAACGGGCTTCATCATCTCCAATATGCTTCATATCTAAATTTCTTTTTCTTCTGCTTTTAAAATATGTATTATATTTAAGAAAAATGATTGAGTCTAATATGACAAAAGGGGCTGAATATATATGGTATCCAAAAAAACCTCTTTAAATACCTCCAGGAATTGTTGCTTTTAATTCAGACAATAATCTCAGGAGATATAGAGTATTATCATCATTTCCGCTTTACAGATAAGGAAACTGAGGCATAGCCAAGTATAGTCACTTCTCTGTGATCACATATTAGAAAGTGGTGGTACCAGGTTCGAGGCAGACAGTCTTGTTTCGGAGCTCAGTGCCCTTAAGGATACTTCCAGGTATAACCCTTTGGGCATGCTCGGGATTGGACAGAGAGAAGCGTTTTGAAATCACTCTTCATATTTAAAAAGAGGTTTTATGCTTGTTTGCACTATAATGTAAATGACCTATGCAAAGTATGTTGTGTTCTTATATATTCCTGGTTTTTTTTAAAGCTTTTATTTATTTGAGAGAGATTGAGAGTGAGAGAGAGGAAGCAGGGGGGAGAACAGAGCAGGCAGGGGAGGGAGGGGAAAGACTCTCTAGCAGACTCCATATTGGGCGTGGAGCCCGAAGGGGGGCCCAATCTCACAACCCTGAGATCAGGACCTGAGTGGACACCATGAGTCGAACGCTTAACTAACCTGAGTCACTCAGCACCCCATATATTCCTATTTCAAAATGATGCTACAGATTACGACAAAACTTAAAATATTTGTGTTAAAAGAACACAAATGCAGGTATATTTTGAGTGTTAAAATGCACAGTCAGTTGGGGTGTCTGGGTGGCTTAGTCGCTTAAGAATCAGACTCTTGATTACAGCTCAGGTCATGATCTCAGGGTCATGATCTCAGGGTCGTGAGACTGAGCGCCAGGTGGAACTCCAGGTGAAGCCCCACGTCTGGTTCTGCACTGGGTTTCGACCCTCCTGGGGATTCTTTCTCTCCCTCTTACTCTGCCCCCGCTCTCTGCTCTCTCTCTCTCTCTCTCAAAAAAAAAAAAAAAAAAAAGTGCAGTCAATTGTATTGTTTTACAAAGAGTAATAAACAATGAGATATATACTTATGTACTTTTAATGCTTTATTTTATATGAATTTTAGAATTATATTAAAATATTCTTGTATCAGATATTTATAAATGCTCCATTCTAATATGGGTATTAATTTTTAAGTTCTCTGAAATTGGGAAAAAAACTAAATCATATATATGAACAAAAAAAAGCACTGCTGTGTACTTTCACTATAATGGCACCTTAACTCATAAAAAGTCTTTCATCTAAACGAGAGTAAAGGGCATTTCATAATGTTCGTTTTATCCTTAAAGCAATACCACATGGCAGGTAAAGAGAAAGATTTTTCCATTTAGTGGTTAATGCTTTGTTCAAGGTCACAGCAAGATGGAGAAACAAGGAAAACCCATTGAATTTGCAAGAATTAGGAGATATTCCACCATTTTTGGAAACACAGATTTAAACTATTAAAATTCTTTTTAACTGCACAAAGTTTACTTTTATAAGAGTACCTCCTAATTTTAGAAGTGTCTCTTTTCCTGATGATTTTGTTTTAATAGCACTTAAAAAAGACTTCACATTTTAAAGTGATGGAAATTGTAACAGGCACGCAATTGCTAAGAATATGCGTTCTCTTTGTTAGCTGAGGGCGTACAACCTAATTGTGCTTTTTGATTAAGAATATATCTGAGTCCTTAACATGGAGACATTAATTCTATATGATGCCTTTCTGTGCTCATCTTTATTTTTTTTTGTGTGATGTGTGTGTGTGTGCAATGAATATTAAAGAAATACTTGTTTAAATTGCTTTCTTCAGATAAAGGTACAGATAGAAGACACAGGAGCAATGGTTGTCTTAATGTCTTCTCTGTGGGTTGGATCAGTGTTGGTTGGTCTATGGAGCATGTTAACAAAATAGAATCTCTTTCTCTAGTTGAGAATGATCATATAAGGTATAATGCTTTTCTTTTCCTATGATACTGACAATTAAAGTCAGTATCGAGATGTATCAGATTATCAATACGAAGAAGAACTTTTGACACCTTTCCCTGTGTTATGATTATTTAGTTTAGGAGGAATTGCCTCAAGAGTAGTTTTCCATTGTTTCTATGTAAACAGCTGCTCTCTGTGTTGTTGGACAAATGCAGGAGTGTGTTTTGTATACATTAAACACACACACAATAATATTTGATCCTCACAACAACTTGGGGAGGTAGATATCACAAGTTTCATTACCTCTACAAATAGGGAAGTCCAAATTCAGAATGGCCCAAGGTCACATAACTGTAAAAGGAAGACCTACGGTTTGAACACCACAGGTCTTCTGTTTCAAATAGCCAGCTGACTCCCATGTACCCTTTGTAGAACAGGAGATCATAATCCTGTCTGGGAATGACTCGAGCGTGTATGTTTTTCTCTTCATATTTTCAGATTCCTTTCATTCTCTTGATTCAGAAGATAAAATATCAAAATGACCTACCTAGTCTGCTTTTTTTTTTTTTTTTTTTTTTTTTTTAAGCAGAGTCTCCATCATCCCGCCTTCTGGTCCCTATTCTTCTCTTGATCGGCTGGATTGTGGGCTGTATCATAATGGTCTATGTTGTCTTCTCTTAGAAAGGTAAAGTTTTCAGTAATTGAGTATGTTTGTTCAGAAAGACCCTACCTTACTCTGGAAATAAATCTTTTCTGTTTCACTAATGGAATTTTATCATGCAGGCAAGAAGACTTCAGAGTGACATCATTTAGAAGAATTAAGAAAAGCACAAACATGACAGATGATTAAACGTTTCTCATGCAAATAACTGCAATGTTTCACATCACTTCATAAACTTGGATTTGTAAACTGGTATTTTGGCGTGCATAAGAATCTCTTCCAGAACTGTTAAAAGATTACATCTACGAATAAAAACGATAAGAAACATGGGGTTGGAAAAAGTTCCAAACTGTGACTAAAAATGCTTAACCATAGGGAGAAGTTTGGTAAATTAAATTATATTAAAATTTTTTTAGGGGATAACCTAAATAACCCCTCCCCCCCCAAAAAAATGTTTAGGGGATAACCTAAATAACCACCCCCCCCAAAAAAACTATAGAAAAAATGAGCTAGAGATAAGAAGAGATAGTTCACAGAAAACAAGATGTAAATATAAGCTTGCCCTTTACCTCTTGCTCATAATAAAAGAACTGTCATTGAACCTGCACTGGAAAACCATGGTTCACCTCTCAGCTGGGAAAAAGAAAGACGTTTGATAATATATATGTTGGTAAGGCTGTGGGAACTAAAGCATGCTCATATACGGTCTTTAGAAATTAAAATGGTGCAGCATTTTTAGGGGTATATCTATCCAAATTAAATATGCATTTAACTTCTGACCCAGCTATCCCTCTTCTCAGACCATTGTCATTCCCACAGATAGACACTGGTAAAAATGCAAAATGGCATATGCTCAAGCCTACTCATTAAGGCATAATGTGTCACAGCAAAAGCCTGGAAACAAGCCAAGTGCCCATTCACAGGAGATTGAGGGAATAAACTGGGTTCTCCCCACATAATGTGCTACTTGGGCCGCCGTGAAAAGGAATGAAGGAGATCTCTATATACTGATGTGACGTCATCCGAGGTCAGAGTGTTGGGTGAAAAAAGCCAGGTACAGAACCAGGCATGCTGCCTTTGTGTAGAATGGAGATGCAAGATCAATATGCACTTTCTGATTTCCGGGGCTCCATATTCTTTGCTCCGGCACTTGAACACAGAAGGTAATGTTTTTAAGCAGCCATAGAAATGAATTTTTCTATAATAAGTATTTTATTTCCACATTTCCACATCCACGCTGATCATTTTCTCAGAGAACGAAGAACGCTTAGTGCAGTAAAGAGAACAAACGTTTTGGAAGTCAGATTGTTTTATCCTAACTTGGGAGTCCTTTGAATAGCTAATTAATCTCTCTAACCTTAGTTTT
>RCUC01104298.1:0-10633 GCA_003697995.1 Taxidea taxus jeffersonii
CACCCCTCAACACAATTAACTTTTATGAGGACTGTGCTTTGTTGAAGTCATTAATGTATAAATTTCCTCCAGCAACATTTCAGATCAAATTTGTAAACCAAGAATTTGATTCCAGGAACAGGCCTCACTAGCTGAATAACTTAACTCTCTTCTGATAATGAAGAAGAAAATATCTTCTTTAAATACCTAATTGAGCCAAGTCCTTTTGTTTGTTTGTTCAGGGTGGGAAAAGTAATATGTCCCTTAACTATCTTTGCATGTTTTGTTGAGAAGGACTTGGAAAATCTTTCTATAGTAGTATCATAAAACAGGGTATACTTTAAAAGATAACTTGATATTGTCCCCCCCCAAAAAAGAGTAGCATTTCTAGAAAATCCATCCAATTTGATATCTAATGAAAGACCAAAAGTAGAGTCATGTTTCAACATGCCATAATTGGCCCACCACAAAAACAGACTTTGTTAACCGCAGAGTGTTTTCACACTGCTGGTGGTTCTTTATAAAGACTGCATAAAAATTAAGTAAATGTTCTTTGGATTAACTTTGAGCCATATGAATTTTCTCAAAATAATCAGTGAATACCTATCACTATGAGTTAAACCTTAGAAATGGTCACTTTCCCAATATATTTCATGAGTATGAAATAAGATTTTTCCCTCCATTTTTATTCCTAAGGAAATAAAATCCTTATTTTCATCTATGTATGACAATTGTTTTCTTAGTGGACGGACAAGCTTACTGTTCCCTTTCCTTCATCCTACTCATTCTAGGATGTATAAAATACACTAAAAATTATGCTCATCAGTTATATAGAAAGAAAACTGACCAAAAACCTCTTTAATAAAATGAAAGACACCAAACACTAAAAATAAAAGATATATCCGTTCCTTCTGGGTCATCTGGGCTAGATGATTTTCTAAAACTTGAAATTGAATCTTTTTTCTAGAAACTATTAATTTGAGAGTCTTCATACAGTGGTATGTTAAAGAGCTACTATACCAGAAAGGTAAACAGGGTCCTTAAACAGTATATGTAATTCAATTAGTGGACTTCAGATTTCATGTAATTTTACTCCCAGTGAGAACAAACTTTGCAAGACAAAGCATTAGCTTCTGGGGCATCCAAGCATGTGCAGCAGCTGCTAATGGTTGGAGATGGCATCAGGCCACTGATAATACCCTACATTGACATCTGGGTCACCTCCTTTTGCAGCCTTCTTTTTTTCCATATATTTTATATCATCCTTTCTTATTTAATTTTTAAAAACTTGACCTTCAGATTTTTTTTCTGTCATGATTCTGACTTCAATTTTTCTAGTTATCTTAAACTTTCTTTTCAATAGGATATTAACTCCTAGATAACTGTGTAAGAATAAATTCTAGCCAACCAGTAAAGAATTGTTGGTTAAAATAGATGCCAGAAACCCAGATGCTTATAGAAGTCAGACAGCAAGTATAAAAGAGTGATGGGCTTGATGCAATGCAACAGACAGTAGAGAGGATTGAGGGGAAAAGAGTTTTTGTGACTGAGTTAACTGTTTTGTGGGAATGCAAATCAGGTATTGGCAGATCTTTTGTTTTTGGTTTTGGTTTTTTTGAGAGAAGATGGAAATTTAGATGTGTGTAAATAAAATCCGATTACGAAATACTGGCCATAATGAAAGTTTGTACAAAGCACCATAATCCAAGTTTGTACAAAGTATCACATACAGGCACAAAATTTTCATGGAGATAAGAGCCCATGGATAACTTAGTCTGGGGCCAAGAGGGAAAAAGCCAAGGTTAATAAGAAATCGACCCAAATTATCAAAAGCCATGAAAGGCAGAGGGGCAGGTCTCATTTCTCTTCAGGCGTGGCTTATTCTGTGGCAAGAAATGTCCAGTGCCAGAGGAAACCTTGTCCATTTTTTTTTTTTTTTTGTAATTTGTTGTATAACACAACACCCCAAAACATGTTTGCTTAATACAGTGACACTTAGTTTGCTCTCAGACCTACAATTCGAGGAGGGGCTAACTGGGGACAGATCACTTGAAGTCAACTCAAGGTGAGTGATTAGAATCATCGGAAGGCTCCCTCAGTCACTTGCCTGACTGGCAGCTGCTGTTGGCTCTTGGCTGGGGATCTTAGCTGGTCCTGTGGTGGGAGTGTGGCCACTCCATGTTGCCACTCAGCTTCCCCACAGCTCAGTGGCCCGGTCCCCGTGGTGAACACCCTGAGAGGCCCAGGTAGAAACTGGATAGCAGCCTTTTATAACTAAGCCTTTGATTCATCTTCATTGTAGTCGTATCTCACTGGATTCAAGAGGGAACATAGGCGGCACCTCAGGAACATGTCATAAGGAGGTCACAGGGGAATGGAATATATGAGAGTGTCCGTCTTTGCAAAATACTTGCTTCCACACCCATCCCCACTGACTTGTCACAGTCTCCTTCCCACCACCACCTTTGAGCACCTGTCTACATGCACCCACTCTCTCTTGACACTACTGAGTTGGGAGGTAATATTTACTTATTCACCTTCTTTCCTTTTACACACACTCTCTCTCACACCACTCAGAAGGAGTTAGTGAACAGTTATTTCACACTATTCCACACTCCCCTGCCAATAAAGACTGAAGCTTGCAACTCCCATGTTTTTCAGTGGTTGCCAATCACTAATTCAGAGTCAGAGCCTGTGAGAATACCTCCAGATGGCAGTGTGACATTTGCTTGTAGGTTGTGGAGTGAAAAATAAAGTTCTGATTTCCTTGCCTCAAGGCAGTAGGCCTGGCCACCCTTAAAACTCTACCCAGAGATGAGGTTTTTTGGAAATTTGCCCCTGCCCATTTTTTAACCCACTGACCCAAATGGGTGTATAACCAGGTGTGATCAAATGGGAAAGAAAAGAGAAACATGGTTGGGAAGTGAAGGTCTCAGTATCATCTATCAGATACCCTGTTGTGGAGGGTCTCACACTTGGGGTAATGTGACCCTTGGGATGCTGCTGAGGTCATTTCTGCACTGGCTTTCATAGGATTGCCTGGGGTGGGGGTGGGAAGCAGACTTTCCTCTTGCCTTGGCTTTTGAAAACCTCACTATTTTGTCTCAATGAATTAACTCTCACTTCCCTGATGGATTCCTGTCCTTTCCTTGTACTTTGCCCCTTTTTGACACAGTGCAATCCCACCCCCCACCCCAGCCACTTAGCAACTGTGAGTCCCCATTTGAGGAAAGTAATCCGGGTTGATGAATGCCTAGTTTGTGTGAGTTAGAGAAGAGGGTAGCATTGTCGGATGTGCCCGTTGAATTTGCACAAAAATTGATTCACTCTTCCTTTGGGGGTAGAAATCTCCAGTGAATGGAGGCTGAAACATATGTCATCATTTGTTACAGCCTTGCTCCCGGGCTGCCTCTATGAAACATTTCTGTGGAGGAGAAGCGAGTCTTCAGCAGCAGGGTAATTGCTGCTGGGCTGTTCGCTGAGGAAGTGCTCGGAAATTGTGCTGTGATTTGAAATCACAGAAAACAGTGAGCATTCTTCGTGGTTAACGATGTGCTGCTTTTAAGCGGATCCCAGCCAACGGCAACAAAGAAATGTTTGGAAAGCAAATTGAAAAGCTGTAAGGGAAAGATGAAGAGAGGGTACAACCCTGACACAGCTCAGCTGGGGCTTTGTTAAGAGATATTTATAAGTCTTCAGATTATGCTCCCCCACCCCGATTTCCAGATGACGAAGAGACCTCTCCAAGCGTCGTGCTTTGTGCATTAGTAATAAGGACACATGAGCCAGTGTAATGCTCCACACACGATACTCTTCAGCTGTGTAGTTCTCCCTGGCAGAGCAGATGATTTCATAATGCCAGCCTAAGGAAACAGGGCAGACCTAAGAGCCATGGGAATAATGCACCTGAACTGCCCAACAAGTTCAAGGCTTCAAACTACCAATGGCACATTTCTGGGTTCTTATAAGGGAAGGCAGAGTCCACTTCAAAGAAAGTGAATGGTGGCCTATTGATTCATTTTTTTTTTTTTTTGTAATACAGCCCTATTACAATAAAGTTGCTGGCAAAAGGAATGAATTCATTATGCATCAACATGTTTCTGAAAAATGTTTGATCCGTATGAAAGAAAAAGACAAAACTGTGCGTATGGATGCCTTATGATGCTGTTTACTATAACTTTTTTAAATAACCAGTACAGAACTTTTAAATAGCCAGCTGGTTCTCCAGGAAACTTCTTCCCAATCTATGTCTTTTAAACTTGTTACAATCTAGAGTAGACCCCCCAAAACAAACAAACAAACAACCCTGCTCATAAGGATAGCATATAGCACATAGCAGAGAACTCTACAAAAATAACTTCAAATGCATACTTTTTTTTTAAAGATTTTATTTATTTATTTGACAGAGATCACAAGTAGGCAGAGAGAGGGGGAGGGGGAAGCAGGCTCCCCACTGAGCAGAGAGCCCGATGCGGGGCTCGATCCCAGGACTCTGAGATCAGGCCCTGAGATCAGGCAGAGGCTTTAACCCACTGAGCCACCCAGGCGCCCTTGCATACTTTTTGTTAACTGTAAAGTTGGAATTATATATCTAGTGCTATACAAATAATGTATAGACCACATTTAATTTGCTATGGAGGCCTTTCCTATTCATCTCCTGTAACCAAAAATTATGAGAAGACTTTAAACAGTTACTGCTTTTACAGGTTAGTGTTTTTGTATTTACTTTGTATTTGTATTACTCTTAGGAGCTTAGAGTTCAGGGATGCCTGGCTGGCTCAGTCTGCAGAACATTTGACTCTTGATCTCAGGGTCAGGAGTTTGAGCCCCACATTGGGTATAGAGTTTGCTAAAAAATAAAGAAACTTTAAAAAAAAAGAGCTCAGAGTTCAGTTGATTCTCCTCAGGGCTCCTAAGTTTCCCTACACTTCCAATTTTACAGGTGAGAAACTAAGTCTTCTATACCTATTCAATGGTGTGGTGGCCATACAGATCAGCAGCCTGGATTCATTTCCTCTGAGTCCTGGGTTTTTATTCTTTCTTCTCCTGCAAGTAAGCAATAGTTTACATAAAAACATTCCAATTTTATTCCTTAACAGTGAAAGAACATGTATAATAAATAGGTTTTAGAAGTGATCAGTAAAATAAAATCATAGTATTTCTCTTACTACTTCTGTTCCCCCATAAATGTCATAGACATACATTTCTATGGTATGATTTTTCATCCACTGAGTTCTCAGTAAATGCTATTCAGTATGATAAGTCCTTAAAGTATGTACTCTCATGTAATGCTCACAATAGCCCTGTGAGGTCATTGTCTTATTCCTCCCATTTTGTGGATGTCCAAACTTGAGGCTGCAGGTTACAAAGCAGGACAATAATTTGTGACTCTCACACAACTGAATAAAACACTTACCTATGGGCAGTGAATGTCGGAGTGGTCAATCATTTAACCAACATTGATTGAACTTTTATTGTTCAAGTTCTAAGTCCTAGGGGCACAGCATTGAGTGAGATGAAGCCAGTGGTATCATGGAGCTCAGATTTTGGTGGGGGATAAACAAAGAAATACATAAACAAGAAAAATACCAGAAAGTGCTGAGAATTAAAATAGTGTGATGTGATAAGGGGAAACCATGTGGCTATTTCAGATTAGGGTGCTTATGATCAAGACCTGGAGGAAAACAAATGTCCCAAGCCTTCAAGGTCATCTTTGGAGATTAATCACAATGTTTATAACTCAAAACATTATATACTGTGAAGAAGATTATCTGGCATGTGCATCAAAGAAGTTAGTAGACCTTGAATATAGGAAACTGCTTACCTGGAAGAAATATAATTAATGTTTTAACAAATGTGCCTGAACCACATGAGCTCTCTTCTCTGTTTCAGTGGTATTGCTACACAGATGTTTAGTAAGCTCCACTAGAGTCTTTCAAGCTTTGATCTAGAGACTTGGTGATTTTATAGATGTTTCTTTTTTCATTCTAGGTGTCAGTGTTTTTCTCTTATACTCTGTGTTCTTTCTCATCTGCAGTCATATTAGAGAACTAAAGAACCTGGAGAAGTTAGATCAGCAAAACACACATGCCTGCAGAAGAGTTCCATCTTTCAGGCAATTTTTAAACGAAAACTCAGAAATCTCAGTTTGTTAGATAAAACTAAGTTGCTACCCTTTTCTCCTGTGCAAAGTGCATGCCCTGAAATTTGCTCATACAAGGGAACTCATGGTAGATGAAACCAGGTAGAAGCTAGGCCTCCTGGTACTTTGGACATCCAAATCCCTTTGGGCAGAGCCAAGATGGATTCATGCTATGGCGGATTACAGTCTAGTGATGAACAGCAGGAGTTTATAGAGAACTGAGAAGTGAGAAATACTTCCTGGGCCAGAAGTTCTCTGCACATTAGCATCACTTGGGGGTTCTTTAAAAAATTCCAATGTCCAGGTAACCACCCCCCCACCAATTAAATTTCATACAGTTTCAGGGGGTGGACATAGGCATTAATAAATTTTAGTTTCCCAGGTGATTCTGATCGGCAGACATGCTCAGGAACTACTGACCTTATGTGTTCAGGCTCTTTGATAGGAATCAGGTAGTCAACTGCTTTATGGACAACCTACAGAAGCCTGGAAGATTCCAGGCATCCTGCATGGGGATGCAAAGGAGAATTCCATACAAAACCATTCAGAGTGCATTTGAAGTTTGATGTTTGAAGCAAGGGCCAGCAATATGTCTGGATATGGGAAAATATTTTATAAAATAGAAGAACAAACTGGATTTCCCTAAAATGGAAATGCTTCTGAGATGAGTTTGACAATGTTATTGATAACTCCCAAGTATTTTCTTTCGGATTTACATGCTGAAACAAGAGTAGCAACGGAAGGACTGTGGGTAGTGGTATATTTCAACATATGCTGAACCAGAAATCTCTCTCCTCTTCTAGCTTTTTATCATTTCTGTACACCTTTTGTCAGTTAGTCCTAGCTGTTGTATTTCTAGGCAACAGGAATATCTGCCCACACAGAGTCTAAAATTCATGTTATATATGGTTATAGGGCATCAAAGGAACATTAATAAACAAAAGTTGCAGATAATTCTCGGCCTGCATTTAAGCCAAGAGAAATGTTCTACTTTAAAATCTTTTATTAGAATTAACAGTAACAACAGGGACTCCCTGTGTATTTGGAAAAATTCTCAAGTGTCTTTCCAGTTACGTAAATAGACATCTTCTCCCTTCCTTCCTCTGTTCTCCAAGGTTACTAGTAAGCAGTGAAATGCCCTGGAGTTATCACTGCAGAAAGGAGAGGAGGAATGGTAGCAAGAATGGTAGATAATTAGTATTTTATTAGGGTATGGATGGAACATTTACAAGTTGGTGACTGTCAATGTTGCCACATCTTCCCAAGGTACCAGGGACAACAATTCCATGTGCATGACAGGTCATCAAGAAGTGCTTGCAGAATAACTGAGGAACACTTAAAAGCAGGAATTCTTGGTGTGAATCCCGGCACTGCTTGCTGCTTCTTGGATGTAGGGTCCCTGCAAACTCTTTGGCCTCTCTAAGTGAGTTTCCTTTATGAAGAAGGGACTCCTGATATCTTAAGCCTAGGGTTTGGGTGAGAATTAAATGGAATAGTCATGTAAAGCTCTTGAGCAAAGTATGTGGCACATTGAAAGTACCTAAATACAAGATACTATTATAATCAATCAAGCAATCAGTGAAATGTCAGAATTAGCAGGAGATGACATGGAGACAAATATGGCAGCTTTTCAACTTGGGGAAAAGGTTTATCTGCTCAGTGTAGAGATGGGGGCTATTGATAGCAGTTTTTAAGAAAACTAGAGGAAAAACTGTAAGCAATTGGTTTGTGAATACTTTGCTGTCATTAATGACCAGAGCCCAGCATAGTTTCAGTAAACACAGATTACACTAACAAGACTGCATTTTCTTTTGCATTTGGTTTGCTGGACTTGTAGTTGGAGTATTAAATAAATGGCACATCTGAATGATAATAAGGTAATTGGCAGGGTTTCTCCATTTCTAGCATGAGATGGGCTAATAAAATTGAATTAGGCATAATCATAGATATTTAAACATTCATACCGAAAATATGTTAAGAACAGACTGGTTACATTGGACTACAAGATGAAGACTCAAAGATGGTGACGTAGTAAAAGAATGAAAAGAAACTAAAAGTTAAAAATTCACTGAGAATACACATAGAGTTAAACACTTGGTTAAAAAATTAATTGTGTATAGGGGCACCTGGGTGGCTCAGTGGGTTAAGCCTCTGCCTTCAGCTCAGGTCATGATCCCAGGGTCCTGGGATCAAGCCCCACACCGAGCTCTCTGCTCAGCAGGCAGCCTGCTTCTCCCTCTCTCTCTGCCTACCTCTCTGCCTACTTGTTATCTCTGTCTGTCAAATAAATAAATAAATAATCTTAAAAAAAATTAATTGTGTATAAATAAAATGTGTAAATTCGAACTTAATTAGAATTCATATGGGAAACTTCTAAATATTAGGTAATTTTAAGCTCAGAATATGTGCTGGCTAAACACATAGATGCAATATTAACCTATAAACTTTACTATTTACATGAAGGGAGGTAATATTAACAGAGTACTCTGTACTGGGCTAATCACATCAGAAGATAAATTTTAGAATAACATTTTTAAGAGATCTAAAAGAGGACTATAAACATGATTGAAATCTCTGGAGGCTGGGATTCCCTGGGTAATGGGAAGGAATTGTCAATGTTTTGCCTAGAGAAAGTGATTAAAAAGATGTGATCATTTTTTTAAAAAGTATGGATTAGATGCTCTCTGTTAGGCTCCAGAAGGAAGAAAAAAGACCCAATGAATACATTAAAAAGTAGAAGATTTTATTTAGTTTAGTATAACATACATTTCTGACAATTAGAGGTCTTGACATTGAATGAGTTGCTTTGTGAAGTTGTAAATTCATAAGCTTTTCACTAGAGGTATTAAATACTGTGTAATCATCTCTTCAAAAATATTTTTGAGAGGAGCTCCTGGATGGCACAGTTGGTTGAGTGTCTGACTCTTGGTTTTGGTTCAGGTCATGACCTCAGGGTCATGAGACGAAGCCCCATGTCAGGCTCCAGGTGCAGTGGGGAATCTGCATGAGATTCTCTCTTCCTCTCCCTCTGCCCCTCCCACATTCATGTTCTCTCTCTCAAAGAAATAAATCAGTCTTTAAAAAAATTTTTTTGGAGAGAATTCCTCCTTTGGTGGGAGCTAGGATCAAGTGACTTTCAGGTTGTTTTCCAGCTTTAGCGTGATGTTAAAAATTACTTTATTCCACATTCACGCTTTTAGATTATTCAAGAACTGAATAGAAGAGAAGATATAGTTACAATATAGTAACTATATTGGAAACTGCCTATGTTGTATTTTACCCTGCCTCAGAAGTTTTCCTCTATGTACATTGTCCTGTTACAGTGGTGTGAGAGCATTTCATCCTCCTACTGTGTGTTTCAGTATATTTGAATTATTTGTAGTGAATGCGTATTAGTGAATGTGTACTTGAAATCTGAAAAAAATTAAAATAATGCTTTCTGACTTGTATATACTCAGAAGAATTTGGAGGGCTTCAAGAGGGGAGATGATTGTGAAGTTGGTGAGTTTCTGAAACTTGGTGGTGGTATTATTTTGATTTATCTCCTCCCGGTCTGCACATTCTCTGTCTCCTGACCTTTCCACCCAGAAAGATGTCTAGGTAGGCACCTCAAGTTTAACCTCATTCACCCTCAACCTCTTTCTTTCCCACCCTTCCCAGTCTCAGTAAATGGTACCTCCCGGTAGCTCCAGTCAAAGCTTAGGAGTCTTTCTCTTGTCTTCTCTTTCCTTCACCCCACATATGAAATACATCTTCAGGTTATGTTGACTTTTCCTCCAAGCTAAGTAAAAACCCTGCCTCCTTCCCTTCAGTTTTACTATGACCAATCAAGCACAGACCTCCCGGACACTGCATGACTCCTATCTCCTTTTCTTTTTCCTTTAAGATTTATTTATTTAGGGACACCTGGGTGGCTCAGTTGGTTAGGCAGCTGCCTTCGGCTCAGGTCATGATTCCAGCGTCCTGGGATCCAGTCCCACATCGGGCTCCTTGCTTGGCAGGGAGCCTGCTTCTCCCTCTGCCTCTCTGCCTGTGCTCGCTCTCTCTCTCTCTCTAACTAATAAATAAAAATGAAATTTAAAAAAAAAAAGATTTATTTATTTATTTGGGAGAGAGAGAGAGAGAGCACACGCATGCACTAGTGGGGGCAGGGGCAGAGGAAGAACTTCTTCTTTTTTTAAATTTAATTTAATTTATATATTTGACAGAGAGATCACAAGTAGGCAGAGAAGCAGGCAGAGAGAGAGGAGGAAGCAGGCTCCCTGCTGAGCAGAGAGCCCGATGTGGGACTCAATCCCAGGAACCTGGGATCATGACCCGAGCTGAAGGCAGAGGCTTTAATCCACTGAGACATCCAGGTGCCCCAAGGAAGAATTTCTTAAAACAGATTCCCCTGAGCTTGACCTGGGGCTCAGTCTCATTACCCTGAGATCCATGACCTGAACTGAAACCAAGGGTTGGTCTCTTAACTGACTGAGCCACTCAGGTGCCCCCATGACTCCTGTCTTCTGA
>RCUC01104310.1:0-11451 GCA_003697995.1 Taxidea taxus jeffersonii
CACACACACACACACACACACACACACACACACAAATATGTACCAAATAGAATATTATTTAGTCATAGAAAAGGACACCTTCCCATTTGTGATAATATGGATGGAGCTTCCAGGGCATTATGCTAAGTGAAATAAATCAGACAAAGAAAGACAAATGCCATATGCTCTCACTTACATATGTGGAATCTAAAAAAAAAAACTTGAGCACTCACAGCAGTGGGGAGGATAGTCAAAATGGGTGAAGGGGGTCAAAAGGTGCAAACTTCCATATATAAATTAAATAAGTCATGGGGATGTAATATACAGCATGGTGACTACAGTTATTAATGGTTTGAATATTTGAAAGTTACTAAAAGACCTTAAAAGTTCTCATTAGAAAAAAAAAGTGTAACTATGTGAGGTAATGCATGTAAAACTAGACATATAATGGTGACCATTTTGTAATACATACAAACACTGAACATCATGTTGTATACCTGAATCTAGCATAATAAATCTATTACATCTCAATACAAAAGTTAAAATAAGGAATACTTCTTTGTATATTATTTATAGCCATCAACTCCATTACAAAACAAATAACAGGCACAGAATATAAGCCTTGTAACTAGCCAATAATCATCCTCAGCTAACTATACCTCCGACCTTGACAGGTTTTCAATTTCTAACATCTTCAGGAAAAACATTTATTAGACATACTCCATTCCTACCTGTGGGACTTAAGGGTTAAAAAGTATATTAAAATAAGATATAGAGACAAAGTGGCATTGAAAACCTGAACAATTAACTTTTTAAATTTATACCAAGAAGCATAAAATTGTTCATATATTTCAGATACTAACTCCCTCGCAGATACATAGTTTGCAAATACTTTCTCCCATTTAGTAGATTACCTTTTCATTTTGTTGATGATTTCCTTTGCTTGGCAGAAGTTACGGTGTTCTTCAACAGCCAAACTATTGGGAGAGAGGCAGGGAGGGAGACAAACAATGAGACTGTTATCTCGGGAAACAAACTGAGGGTTGCTGGAAGGGAGGGGAGAGAGTGGCTGGCTGATGAACACTGAGGAAAGTATGTGTTATGGTGAGCACTGGGTATTATATAAGACTGATGAATCACAGATTTGTACCCCCAAAATAATACATTATATGTTAATTAATCGAATTTAAATTTTTTAAAAAAGGATGTTCTAAGATGTATACAAGGGACACTATGAGTGCAGGAGAGAGAAGAGTGGTGCCAGATCATGAATTTGAGCTGCAAGTAAGAAATCCAAAAGATGCTGGTAAAGGGGGTGGGTGGCTCAGTCTGCCCTCGAGCCCCATGTTGGGCTCCTAGCTCAGCAGGGAGCCTGCTTATCCCTTTCCCTCTGCCACTCCCCTAGCTTGTGCTCTCTCTCTCTCTATCAAATAGATAAAGAAAATCTTCTAAAAAAATGAAAAAAGATGTGGGTAGAAAAATTTTTAAAAAATGACAAGGAAAAACCATAATATAAGTGATGTTTATTCAGTTCCTCTGTGTGCAATGGATAAGACTATGATCAAGAAGTGGAGAGTATACTTACTTCTAAAAATAAATAGAAGGGTAACGCTATACAAGATTTTTTAAATTCATACCTATAAAGATGAGAGAGAATTCTTTCATTTTGCTGTTTTGTTTTAATCCATGAAAACAAATATCATTTTGAAAAAAAATGCATTCAAATATTTGAACAAAAGATAAGCAAACAAAGATAACTTTTAAGGTAAATTTTATTACAAAAATAATGTTCCTCCCTTAGAAAGACTTAACATTTGTGTATGGGCCACTTTAATTACATGTACTTTGCTTAAACTAACTCATTTATTCTTCAGAACAATTCTGGAAGGAAGATACTATTGTTTTCATTTTTCTATTGAGAAATTGAGGTGTAAACTGAGAAAAAATAACTTACCCAGAGTCACATAAATTATAGACCCAGGAAATCTTATTTCAGAGACTACCCCTAAGTGATACATTATACTGTCTCTTTTTTTAAATTTTTTTTAAATTAAATAATCTTTATAGCTAAAAGTTAATTAACAAGTGTTAAGGAAAAATTCACTATTACTATTAAAGATCTAGACTCACATAACTGTTCAGCTTTATCTGAGGGTTAACAGAAGGAAGGGTCTTGCACTTAAGCTAACAATTAACACGATGTATTATTTTAAACTAGAATTTTTAAACCACTCTAGAGAATTACATGCCTCTTAGCTAATGTTGTAATTGTATCATATTACTTAGGTTCAAGTTCTTCCTTCAAAGAGTCATCAGAATAACATGGACTGAAGAGACTTTCGAACACTTGCCATCTCTTGCTGCTGAGTTTCCATCATAATTTTTTTTTTGCAACATAGCCATTTCTTTTCTAAGTTCATTTTGTGCACCAGTAAGTAGACTATCATGTTTCTTCTCCAAGTCCTCCATACTCTTTGTGAACTGCTCATATAACTGTCTAATTGTTTTCAGTCTCTGGCTCTGAACAATTCTAGATTGTTGAAAAACCTTCTGTTGCTGTCGAAACATGTTAGCTAGTTCTTCTTCTTGTTCCTCAGCTTTCTGCACATCTATATCCCACTGCTGAAACAAAGTCAGAAATTGCTGAGAATATTCTTGGTTAACTTCTGCCTTTGCTCTTGTTGGGTTTTCCAAACATGTTCAATTTTCTGATTACTGGTTTTGAGAGAAGCTTTGGATACAATTTCAGTCTTTTTCTCTTGGCAAGAAGAGCCTTGTTAATGTCAGCTCCAAATCTTTCCAGCATATTTTGTACTTCACCCCCCACATCTTCAAATACTGCTGCAGAAGTCCTTTTCTTCCCATGCTTCTCAATTACTGGAGTCTTCCCTTCGGTAACATCCTCCTCTGAACCACTCAGGTCTTTTTTATCTTCCTTCTCAAAGTCATAGGCTCTTACAATCTGATCCTCCATTGATGTCTTCCCAGATTTCCCTGTATGTTCTCTTCCAGAGGGTACCATATTTAGATGTTTTCTGAGGCGTCCGTCCACTTGGCCAGCGCGACGTTCCTCTGAGGCAAATCAGAATTCCCTATTTTATTTTTTTATAAACATATAATGTAACCCCACCATCCTCTTCTGACACCCCTCCCCCCACCCCCCTCAGTTTGTTTTATGACATTAAGAGTCTCTTTTGGTTTGTCTCCCTCCTGATCCCATCTTGTTTCGTTTATTCTTTTCCTGCCTCCTTAACCCCCCACCCCCATTGCATCTCCACTTCCTCATATCAGGGAGATCATATGATAGTTGTCTTTCTCCGATTGACTTATTTCGCTAAGCATGATACCCTCTAGTTCCATCCATGTCAATCCAGCTTTCTTTCCCTGCACATGTATGTCCTGTGGTTTTCTATTTCTTTCCACTTACACATCACCTTCAAAATAAATTCCTAGAGATGGATTGTTGATCTAAGGAGTACATGAACATGCAGTTAGGTGTGTTGGGTGTCTCTGTTTTTGCTCATAACTATAGCTCTATAGCTATAGCTGTGCCTATATCAATATCTGTAACTTTTCATCTACAGAGAAGGGTGGGCAGAAAGGGAGAAGAGAGGAAAAGAGATACTTCCTCCATGGGGATGTAGCCTTTAGCATTCCCAGGAGCAGCATATGAAAACATCTATTTCCCCTCAACTTCATCAAGCTTTAGAATTTTTGCTTATCTGGCAAATGAAAAATAGAATCTCATTATGATTTTAGTTGAATTTCTCTTATGATGATTGAAGTTTATTTTCTCAGTTTAATGGTCATTTATATGAAATAATTATTCACGGGTTTTCGCCCAGGTTTTTGCTAGGGGGTTTTTAGTCTTTTTTCCTCAGTCTTTAACATTCTCTGTATGTTAAGAATATCATCTTTTATCTTTTAATGTATATTGTGAATTTTTTCCCAAGTTTTTCAGGTGTATTTTGACTTTAATTTTGGTATTTTTGCTATGCAAATTAAAATAAATTTAGGTAGCCATATTTTTTCAAGCATTACATTTATAGCACTTAAAATTTTAGGATAATTAGAAAGCCTTTTCCCAGATCATAGAGAAATATATCCAGTTTTCTTCTATTTATATGGTTTTATTTTATTTAGATTTATGATCCCTTTGACACTAACTCCTGTATATGCTTTGAGAAACATGTCTAATTTTAACCTTTTGCAAATAGCTATACAGTTGTCCAAACAACATGTATCTCATGATTTAAGATCACCACCTTTATCATAACCTGAATTTCTATATGTAGTTGCGACTATTTTTGGCCTTCGTATTCTATTCCTTTGTTCTATTTGTGTATCTTGACCAACCATACTATTTTAAATGGAGGTTTTTAAAGTATGTTTCAATAATTAGTAGGTCTAGCACTTCCTCATAGCTATGCTTTTGCAGCCTATATATGCCATGTCTATTTTTCCATCTGAACTTCAATGTCAACTTGCCCAGATCTCTCAGTCATTGGATTTTGGGGGATCCATTCAAATGTATAAATTAAATTAAGAAAAGATCCCAACCAAAAATAGATGTTCTTACCTTTTCAAAGTCTATTTTTTGTCTTCCAGGAATGTTTCACATTTTTAAAAAATAGATTCTAAATAGCCCTTGTTAAGTTCATTCCCAGATATCTCAGATTATTTATCATGATTATAAATACAGTTTTTTCCTTCCTCATATCTTCTCGCTGGTTTTATTTGTGTAAATGGATGTTGTTTATTTTTTTAAAGATTTTATTTACTTATTTATTTAAGAGGGAGAGCATGAGCAGGGAGAGGGGAAGAGAGAGAAGTAGACTCTTTTCTGAGCAGGGAGCCCATCACAGGGCTAGATCCTAGGACCCAGAGATCATGACCTGAGTGGAAGGCAGATGCTTATCAACTGAGCCACCCAAACACCCTGGATGTTATTTATTTTTGCATATTAACTCCACAACCTGTTAACTTACTGAATTTCTTATTATTAGGGTTAGGCTTATCATCAATTATCTCATATTATTTAGGTATATTATCACACAGGTGCAAATATGGAGGTTTTTTTAAATCTTTTTTTTAGCCTAGTTATATTGGCTAACACCACCAGAACAATATTAATAAAGAGTGGAGATAATTGGCATCTATGCCATCTTCCTAACTCCAATGGAATACCTTAAGAGTTTTTCTGCAAAACAAAATGCTTTAGAATACTCACAAACATATACATAAGTGTACATAGATACATACATACACTTAAGTGTATGTATGAACTTCATCCAGATCAGAAAGCATCCATACATTTTTTTGTGGATGCTTCAAATGCATTTGAAAAAAAGGTATATTTTCTACTCTCAGGGTATAGTAGTCAATAAGTGCCTAAAATTTCTACGATGCTGACTATGTTATTTAGAGCATCTATAACATAACTTATTCTGCTCAGACTTGCTGTCCTATATTGACAGTGGCCTATTAAAATTACTTTCAGTAATGTGTTACTGCCTATTTCTTCTCATATTGATTATAATAATATTTAGTCACTATTACTTACTGAATATATTTATAACTATTAATCTTCACAGTAGCCTGTTATCTTTTAAGATTATAGAGAGTGTTTTCTTGGTCTCGATTAATTCTCTTTAGGTATAACTCTTTGTCTAGTATGGGGGCTTGAACACCTGCTTTCTTATATTTCCGTTTGTCTTGTTAATCTCTGTTCATTGCTTTACTTTGATCAATTTACTGCTTTTCTGAGTTTCATTGACTTCTGCTTCATTTCAACATTTTATTTTTGGCACTTCTGTTCTTTTTTATGACTGTGTGAGGCTCTTGTATTTAATTTTTGTGTGGCACTGCGGTTTTCATCAGCTTTGTGGTTGTTGTCTTTTTTAGATGGATGATTTTTTTTTTGTAGGTAGAAAATATTTTATTCATATTCTTGATTTGTTAAAGATATTTTCTACAGACACAGTCTGGTTTTTTTGTTTGTTTGTTTGTTTTTGTTTTGTTTTGTTTTTTCTATCCCTACTCATGTACTGGTCAAGGTTCCTAGTCAGAGAGCTCCCTCTTCTGTCAGTTCTGCCCTGTTCTGTGCAGTTTCCTTTGCGGATGATGCGGACATGAGGGGCGCGTGCAGGGAAAGGGATCTCTTTTTTCTTTTTTCCTTTCCTCAAGATCCTTAAATCCCCATTATTATTATTATTATTACTATTATTTACTTTCACAGTCGCATCTCTAAGAGGCACAATCCCCTCATTATTATCTGCTTCTCCCAAAGGGGGAAAAAGGGGCTTTTCCAAGTTTCTCACATGTCTTACGTTTCAAACTCTTTATGAAATACTGAGTTTCAAACTCTGTTAAGTATTTTGGAATTTTTTATTGCAGTTTTATCTTCCTGGATTGATTCTGTCTGTGCTTCATTGGAACCTTCTGTCATCTTTTTCATAGAAACCCCCTGACACTGTACCATATATGCATTAAGTAATTAGCTAGAGCAAGAACTCCATTAAATTTCTTTTCTCTGCTTATGGTTAATTTGGAGGTTGTGGTAGTCTGTGTCAGGACTTGCTGAAAGGTCATAGGTCTTGTGTGGTTTATTTGCTTTTCTTAACTGAGTTCATGTATTTGGGCTAGAGTTGGGAGATATTTGAGATCAGACGTCTTTGCAATATGAAACTGGAAGCTTAGCTAGTATATTTATTAAAATACCCTTCCTTTTAGATCCATACTCTAAAATATACTTTGTACTCTTATCCAGCAAAAGCTTGTATGGAAGACTCATAATTTTCAGTGACTAAGTATTCGAAATGTTAAACTGAGGTGACTGTGTTCTGCACATACACACTGGCTCTCTCACAGCACCTCTGTGTTACTTGTTTAGTGCTTTCACAAACATCTGCAGCCCATAATAGCTGAAAAAAATGCAAGTCTAACAACTTTAGTGCTGGGGCAAGTAAAAACATACAGAGAGAGAGTATCACATTGGGTTTTACAACATGGATTTTACAGGAGCCAGAAGCATCTCAAAGGATATTGTTCAGAAAACCCCAGCAGGTAATTAGGAAACATTGAAAGTCCCAGCTAGCGTTATAAGGAGATGTTTTATGGTATTATTTACAATGGCAATTGTTCTCCCAGTCATGAGATGAAGCCAGGCACAATTCTTCCACTTACACAGGGTGATATTTTTGTCCATTTAAATCCAGTTAAACTGCACTTGATTGCAATTCAAATCTGATTTAGGTATAAATTAGAAATTGAGTAAATAAGCATTTCTATTTTATATCACTTAAGGCTGGAAGTATGTATATATAAATACATGTGAATTAGGAATATATAGTGTGCTTATTTTCATTTTTTTCTTCTAGGGAAAAAAAAATTAGCTAAGTGACATCAGCAAGAGAGCAAAACAGGAAGTCCTTGACCATTCTCCCAACCACAAACACACCAGTTCAATAGCAATTCATGGGTAGAATCCCTTTGTGAGAAATTCTAAAACTAACTGAGAAAATCGAGACACCATCTTGTCATAATGTTCACCCTGGCTCAGGTCTATGCCCAGGTCTACGCAATCAGCTCTCCTCTTTCTCTGTGGAAGGAAGAGGTACACTGAGTGTCTAAATGCCTTGAACTTTCATAGGCTACCGAAATGACTGGATTCTGTCTAGCTATTTCAGAGTGTTGATAACACCGAACAAAATCTAGCCTCCTGTGGCCAGTGAGAACTGTGACAGTAGTGTGGGCTGGCAGTCATCGTAATCTCAAAGCCCTCATAGCCCGCTCAACTGTGAGTGAGAAAATAATAAACTCTGACTCCCAGCTTCTCCCTGTGGAGGAAAAGAGGTAGACTACACATCCGATGTTCTAACTTTTGGGGACACTTCCCATAGGATTGACTTCTGTCTAGCCTGTCTTGAAGTGCTAATGTAACCCAGCAGAGTTTCATTGCCTGGTACCAATGAGGACAGAGATGATTGTGTGAGATAGAAGCTGTCATAGCTCCGCAGATCCACTCACTGGCTCAATACAAAGTGAGTCGACCAAATACCCCAGCTCCCAACTTCTCCCTAGGAAGTAAAAGAGTGGGAAGAGCATCTGATAACCAACTTTCACAGAGGCTTCCTCAGGAACTGGAATCAGTGTCCCTTATGTCAAAGCACTAAAGACTTGCCTACAGTAGATGACTGGGAGCTTCTAAGAATAAAGTGGGTTGAACTTAACACAAAGGTTGGAGGTATTGCAGAGTATCTGGCCAGGCTGATTGGTAAGATCAGAGGACTTTATATTGTGGAAATGTCCATATTACTCAAAATGATATTCAGATTCCATGCGATGTCCATCAAAATACCAGTGACATTTTGTACAGAACTAGAAAAAAATCCTAAAATTTCTGTGGATTGACAAAAGATCTCAAATAGTCAAAGCAATCTTACACAAGAAGAACAAAGCTGGAGACATCAAACTTCCTGATTTTAAATTATGTTATAAAGCTATAGTAACCAAAACAATATGGTGCTGGCATGAAAACAGACACATAGATCAACAGAACAGAATAGAGATCCCAGAGATAAATCCACTCATGTACAATCAACTGATCTTTGACAGGGTGGCAAGAATACACAATGAAGAAAAAGATTGTGTCCTTAGTAAATGGTGCTGGAAAAACTGGGATATCCACATGCAAAGAACAAAATTGGACTCTTAGCTCACACCATATACAAAAATCAAAGCAAAGTGGATTAAAAATTTACCAAAAAGACCTGAAACTATAAATCTCCTAAAAGAAAACATAGACGAAAACCTTCGTGACATTGGTCTTGGTAATTATTTATTGGATATGACACAGAAGTACCGGCAAAAATAGACAAGCAGGATTGTATCAAACTAAAAACCTTCTGCACATCAAGGAAGCCATCAGGAGGGTGACAAAACAACTCATGAAATAGGATAAATATTTGCAAACCATATGTCTGATAAAGGGCTAATTTCCAAAATAGATAAGTAATACTTACAATTCTATATGAAAAAAACTAATAACAATTTAAACATGGACTTAACTTTGAAAAAACATTTTTCTAAGAAAGATTTACAAATGATCAACAAGCACATGAAAGGATACTTAACAACACTAATTATTAGGGAAATGCTAATCAAAACCACAGCAAGATACCATCTCACACCTGTTAGGATAGAGATTAAGGGAAAAAAAAAAAGACAAGTGTTGACCAGAATATGGAAGAATTGAAACATTTGTATACTCTTAGGGGGAATGCACAATGGTATGACTGTTGGGGAAAACAGTATGGAGATTCTTCAAAAAATTAAAAATAAAACTACCATATGATCCAGCAGTCCTTTTTTGAATATGTATTCAAAAGAATAAAATCAGAATTGAAAGAGATATTAACACTCCAATATTCATTGCAGAGCTATTCACCACAGCGAAGATGTAGAAACAACCTAAATGCCCTTTGACAGATGAATGGAAAAAGAAAATGCGCCTTAGATGTTACATGATGATAAAAAGAGGGTTGATAGGCAATTGATAGACAGATGTATATCTGTATCTACATAATATAAAAATATAGTTAAATGTATCTATATATAGTACTATAAAACAGAATATAATAATAATATACAATATATCAAGGATACTTGGTTAGGATTTAGTCCTATTTTGACCTGAAATATCTCTGCATAACTCTTGGACCAACCTGCTAGGTTATTGGTTCTCTCACCTAAATCATTCTTTCTTTTTAATGAAAGGCAGCATTTATTTGTGGCTTCATAGTTTTCTTAGGTGCTTCCTACTTGCAAATATTTGGGGAGACCAAGATTCTCATTTATGTATGTTTGCATGTATGTATATATGTGTGTTTGTATTATGTGTTTGTATTTTTACTGTCACTGTCCTTTTCAGTTCAAACTGGCCACGCTTGTGCTGATAATAATTATTTTTCAAATGTTTTGGAGTCCCCTATGAATTTCACTGGGGTTCACTTCATTCCCAAAAACCCAAACACATTCATCTCTTTGAGCTTCTCTGCAGAGAGCTCCTGCTGATATAACTGCAGAAAAATACCAAGCTTTCTAGAAGGCTAGTTGAAGTACACTATTTATAGATCTTTTGTTTTTCTGAACTGAGGCACCACTTTTGCTCTTTCTGTAAACTTAACAGAGAATTTTACAGTTATACCCATAGCTTTTGCCTTATACTGACTTCCCTGAGAGCACCCTGAAACTGAGCTTTGCTCAGAATTCATAATTAGCTTTTTTTTTTTTTTTTTTTTTTTACCTTTAAAGAAGCTTGAGAATCTTCAAAACCAGTGAGCTCTAGTTCCTTGTTTTAAAGTCCTCTCCTTTGCTAATGTGTCTCCTATTGCATGGTAATCTAAGCACGAGGAAGAAACCAGGCCTTATCTTCAACAGTCAGGCTAGAAATAACTTTAGCTCATTCACTCAATTTATTAGGTACATTTTCTATCATCCACATATTGCAGATGACAGTGATGCAACACCTGGCACCACAGTAGAATTCCTTACACCAGTTTCTAACAACATGTTTCTCACTCCCCTGTAAGCCCTCACTAGAAACCATCCACCTTTTTTTTTTTACATAAATGGGAAGTTTTATTCATATACAGCTCAAAAAATAAGCCAGACTAACCTGTTCAGGGTTACATATTTATATAATTAACTACAAAGAAAAACAAGGAAGTGGTATGCCCAGAATCAGGATGGGGGCCTCTGGCCAGCAGAGCAGATGATCCCAAAGGACCATCTCTGGGGTCTCCTGTGGCCTGGCAGGCATGTGATGACTATTGGCCAAACTGTACAAAGTTGAAAATATTTACCATCCAGTTCTTCAGAGAAAGCTTTCTAACCCCTACACTAAGACATAAATAGAAAAAATTCAAAAGGTCCAAAATTATGGAAATGAAAAAAGAGTTTAAATGTTCCAAAAATTTCCTGGTTTAGATAATTGAAAGAAATCATAAAGCTTTTATAAGCATACCCATATAAGTTTTTTTTTAAAGCAAACAATACAATACAGCAGAAGAAAATTCTAATAAGCAGTTGAGGACCAAAAAACCATTCAGGAGCAAGCTCCCCAAAGTTCTTACTTCCACAAAAGCATGGTTCATCTCTGAAGAAAACTGTTGGTATTTGTGCTGATTCCTATATGAAGAAACTTGGTTTTAGGAGAGCTCAGACAGAAGTTTCCTGCGTAGTCTGATTGTACAGCAGAACAGGATATATAACTAATTATCTCCAGTATAAGTAGATAAAATATAATAAATATTGGTTTTAGGTTCCACACAAGAAGTTTGAACTTTGTCTCCAAGGATGCTTGAAGGTTGGGTTTTGACTCTTGGCCAGTGAGCTAGCTAACTAAATAACTAAGTTAGTTAACATAAAAACTAACTAGCATAAAAACTTAGTTTTTATGTTAACTAACTT
>RCUC01104311.1:0-13755 GCA_003697995.1 Taxidea taxus jeffersonii
TGCGCATTTCTCTGAGTGCTCAGGAGACATAGCAGAGGCTCTGGGTCCCGGCTGTGGCCATCAGTTCTCACTGAGCCAGTGGAGTCTCAGGTGGCCAGGCTCCCCTCACGCCCAGGTTTTCTGTATTCACCTAATTCTGCCTCTTGGCTATGGTTCCCAAGAAGATGCAGACATGAGCCCTGCTCACTCCCTGGATGTCTCTGATCTAAGGCAGTGCGAACAGACGCAGCAGCGTGCCTGGGGTCTGACACAGGGCACACTCACTGGGCACTCCCCCTGTGCCAGACCCTGTGCCAAGGAAGGAAAGGCGAGCCGGCAGCAGGGAGGCACAGGCCCCCCGCCCCAGGGAGCTCGGGCTCTGGATCTGTAAGGTCCCAAGTTCAAATTTCCACTCTGCTTCTGTTGGGTGTGTGGCCCAGGTTTCATGCTTGGCCTCAATGGACTTGCCCATGAAGTGGGATTATGACACCTGCCTGTCAGGTTGTTGGGAAGATGAAGGGACATAGCCCGTAGGAAAGGCCCTGGCACATGGCAGGTGGTAAGTGGTAGCTTTCATGATTATTATGACGGATAAGAAAAAAAAGCAACTCACAGGTAAAGGAGAGGGGACACAACATCCCAGAAGGGAAGCAGCAGCAAGAACAGAGGCAGAGGGGAACCCACAGAGCAAAATGGGAGGTGTGGAGATCTGGGGAAGTGGGGAATGGTTGGGAGATCGAGTGGAAGGGCAGCACAGGCAGCTGCGGAAAGACCTTGAACGTCAGCCTGAAGAACACGGCAATGAGGAGCCACTGAGGGCCTTAGAGGGAGGGAGTGTCACAATTTGGAGTATGTGAAAGAAAAGAGGGATTAAGGACCCTTGACTGATAGCAACAAACCTCCACCAGGGCTTGACTTACACCATGGTGGTGAGCTTTCTGGTTCAGCAGGGAAGGGTATGGTCACCCTAAGAGGCCTCCAAGAGGTGGCAGGACTTCAAGGGAGGCTCTTGCCACCTGAGTGGGATAGGATGGTTCTCTCTGATGGCAGCAGAGGGGAGAACTCTCATGCTGGCACAGGTTCGGGGAGCAAGTGTCAGAAACAGATGTGACAGGGTGACCAGAAGTTGGCCTCATGTCTGGTCAGGTTCTGGACACATGGAGCAGTCTGGGACATCATCCCAAGGGCAAGCCAGATGCAGGAAGACCACACCCCCTTGTTAGACATCGGGGCACTAAGCTATCTCCCCAGGAAGCCAGATCTATCAACCAGGGTTTGATCGGAGCCCCAGAACAGCGAGGAGATTCCGAAATATGAAATCAGGAACTTTTTAGGGGGATTGGACTTCCATGACTGTGAGCGCCAGTAAAAAACAAAAAATAAACAACAACAACAAAAAAAAGAAAACAAACAAAAATACGTTCTATGAGAGGCTGTTTCTTGTTCTGCTGCTGGCTGCTGCCTGAAATCCTGTGGCCCCTGGAACCCGTGAGGACAGTCCCGAATGCCCTTCACCATCTCGTCACCTCCAATGAGAGGAGCTGAAGCAGGTGGCCTGGCAGGACCCGGAACGGCTGCGGTCCCAGTGCTTCCTGACACCGGCACAGTGAGGCAGCCCATACAGGACAACAGGTGTCAGCCGTGACAGATGTCCATCACACGCAGAACATCGCCGGAGACCCACACCAGCCTGGAATTCTGCGGGGATGGAATTTCTGGGAAATGGAGCTTCCACAGAGCCAAGGAACATATGATAGATCTAGGACAGTCCACCCCTTGGGAGGCCTCGCAGTTTTGATGACTTCCCTGATGGTTCTCCTGTCACCCAAGAGCTAGTCAAATAACAGAGTCAGAGAGAACACTTCCTTCCAGGTTTTGGTGATTCCTGGATTTCATCATTTCCCCAGAGATGTTCATGGCAGTGAAACAGGGTCCGGACCAGTCACCATGGAGGACCCCAGTAGGGTTCCCCCTCTCCAGAGGATTAAGCTAGAGCTCCAACTGGCCTAACCACCCAGGGATGGCCTCTGTTATCCAAGACAGTTAGAGCAGAGAGGAACCTGGCCCTCAGGTGGAATCCAGGGGATCATCCTGAGAACCCTTAATATGGACAAGTCCCTGAACCACCCGAGGTTCTGTGTTCTCTGTGTGTAGGCCAGAGTAGAAGACAGTGGAGTTAGCGATCAGAGTCTAGGGCTTAGAAGCAAGATCTAAGGTCTAACTCTACCTTCTGCTGTTGATGTGCTGTGTGACTTTGGGAAAGTCTCCTAACCTCTCTGCACCTCAGTTTCCTAGTAGATAAACAAAAGGTCCTCCCACGGGTCCCTCCAGTTCAAGCCCATCTCAGCCTGTGGTGTTGCTTTCCTAAACTCGCAGCCTCCCTTGTTCACAAACACCTGCCTGCACCTGTCTGAATACTGGTGCCCCGAGCTGGGATGCCCAGAGATGACAGCCTGCAGACAGCCTGTCCTGCAGGACCTAGCACCAAGGCCACCCCCGCCTGCCACCTGACCCTGACGGGAGGCGGGAGAAGCCAGGGCTGGGGTCTCTTCTCCATCAGCCGGGATATCGCAATTGGGGAGAGATGGCATCAGAGCGAAGTGTCTGACCCTCCAACAGTCCTATTTAACATTGGGCTTAGGACGTGGTTTTGATCTTTAAAAAATTAATTTTTCATGATCAAATGGGACGTTTGAGCCCCATTCCGTGAAATCCTGTCAAATACAGACACAAACTTTTCTAAGACATTAGGAGTCATCTCATAAAATTAAATTTTATTTGGAAATGTTCAGCGTTGGAGTTTTTAAATATAGATCCCGTTTATCATGCGGTTATTTTGGGGTTTGTCGGCGTAAGGAAGCCAAAGGTCCTTTCTTGGAAGGGACTCTCCTCTGTTTTGGAATGTGCGCTTTCTTCCTGCAATCCTGGCATTAGAATATCCTTTCTTTTAAGAATCGATAGATGAGGTTGAATTTTCTGTTTTAGAGTCCTTGCTTGGTAAAGATAAACCCCTCCTCTGAACCCTATTGTTTTTTAATGTCCTGTTCTATGACATTCCAGAACCTCAGTGTTCCCATGTCAGCACCCAGGTGGCCTCTGGATTACCCACTTACATTATGTGAAACGTTCTCATTTCTTTTTTAAAGAAACTGGAAGTCAGAGAGGTTTGGTAATAAGCCTGAGACCCCACGGCTGGAGAAGCCAGTACTGGGATTTGACCGTGACCCTCGATGGCCCGGAAGCCCAAGCTGGCATGATTGCCAAGCATCTTCTCCCCACCTCCTCAAGGAAGAATGAAACCCAGTGCTTGGCTGGAGAGCCCCCCCCTCCAAGGTATAAGGAAATGAACTCCAAAGGAGACTTGGATCTGGACCCCAAAAAGCTTCTCTCTCTTTTTTTTTCAAGATTTTATTTATTTTTTTGACAGAGAGAGAGATCACAAGCAGGCAGAGAGGCAGGCAGAGAGAGAGGGGGAAGCAGTCTCCGCGCAGCAGAGAGCCTGACACGGGCCTCGCTCGATCCCACGACCCTAAGACCATGACCTAAGTTGAAGGCAGAGGCTTAACCCACTGAGCCACCCAGGTCCCCCTGGTCCCCGGAAAGCTTCTATTTATGAACCTATACTCTCTCTTCCTGAGAGTCTACGGTAAACTTGGGGCCCAATGGCAGAGGGAGAAGAGGTGCGAGCAATCCCCCGGAGCAGAGGAAAGTGTCTGTGTGGTTTTGTCTTAAGAATAAATTCATTTAATATCTGTATGGCAGACTTATAGGGTCAATTTGGCTTCTACCTTGAGTAAACGTTCTCTAGAGGGTGGTGGTGAGAATCCAAGATTGCAGAAACTGAAAAGTAAAATGCACCTTCCTGGAGGTGGGGGGCGGTGCTGTCTTCAGGGTAAGGGGGAGACAGGGGGCCCGGAGCTAGGGGCGAGCTCACAAGCGGACCTTACCATGTCCTACCAGCAGAGTCTCTCTCCTGGGACTCTGTGGAGCATGAAGAGTGGCCGTGGGGCTCCTTCGAGCCCCGTGGGCCATGGAGAGAGAAGGAGGGCCGAGATGGGGAGCCTCTCTCAAGAGCCCAGCAGTGAAGAGCCCAGCAGTATCAGTGAGCTCCATGGTATAGGAGAAGGGGAGAAAAGCCTCAGTCAGCAGAAGATTTGGGAAAAGTATTGGTAGTAAGGGTTGTAGCTCCTCAGGTTCCTCTTTAGACAGTAGGCGAGCTTCTGGTCACAGGTGCAGAGCTGCTCTTGGCAGAGGGACCCGGACCCTGCAGACAGAACATCAAATGCACAGTGAGGAAGGGAAGGTGGGCTTGACCGGCACTGCCCCTCGGGCTTACTTCCAGTCTGAGCGGACTCCCTAGCCTGTTTCCTGGCCCAGGAAACTCTCAGTCTGATGAGGGAGGCACGGCTTCCAAACTGGGAAGTGTGGGATCTGATGGAAGAGGCACAGCTCCTGCCCCAGGGTGAGGTTTCGGCTCCCTGCCCTCCGGGAGTCCACAGGCTGGTGGTGGAGACACCTTTTCTGCCCTTGGGAGTCCCCAGTCTGATGGTGGAGGCAGCCCCTGCTCCGGAGGAACCCCAGCTCTCATAGAGGAGACACCAACCCCAGACTTAGCTCTGAACTCAGATGGACGTGAGCTTGAATCCCCGCTGCAGCTTTGTGCACTGGCAAGGCTCTGAGTTCCAGTTTCCTCATTTATAAAACAGGAAGACTACACACGCCTCAAAAGGTGTTTGCGGGAGCACGTAAATGGACGTATACAAAGCATTTGGCACCCGGTAAATGCTTAGTCTGCGACGTTTCAGCCCTTCCCCAGAGGTCAGATTCTGCTGCAATAATCCTACCTCTCTTGCCCCCCAGCACTTCCCTCCAAGGTATAGGCTGGCTGACATCTAGGGGCAGCTGAACTCAGAACAAGCAGAGACCCAGGTTCTATCAGTGGCCCGAATGGGAAGCCCCAGGCTTACCACAGGTGACCAGTCCCCGTGCAAATCTGTATGTGTATGGCTGTGTCAAGATTTGACAGCCTCTCTCCTCCAGCCGCCCATAACACTGATCATGCGTCCAACAGCACCTGTCATTGCAAGAGGCATAGATCCTGAGCAGAAGGGGCACATCACTTTAGCAGGGGCCACCTAGGTGGGTGTGGTCTGGCAAAGAAGGAATCTAGGGATATGGCTAATTACTTCTCTGCTCTTCCACTGAGGCTGTCTGCCATCAGCTAGGGGTTCATTGACCCCCTCTTTCCTCCAGGAAAGCCTAAGTGAGCCTACATTTCCCAGCCTTCCTTGCAATTGGGTGTGGCCACATAACTAGGTTCCCACCAGGGCATCACAGGCAGAAAGGATGCCCACCACTTCCAGATCCACCCATGCTGTCCTCCATCCCTCAGCTGGATGGCGATGACCCTGCAGGGGACCCTGAGGGCACAGGGGATGGCAGAGCCACAAGATGGAAGGAACCTGGGTCCTGGAATTCACACGTGATTCACATGGAACTGTTATGTGAGCAAAAAACAAACTTCCACTATGTGAGGTGCGGCCAGTTGCATGTTCTGTGTGTGTGTTGATTTACAGAAAAATAAAGAAGGTCGTACAGAGTGTTCCCTTTTATCCCACACCCAGTTTTTCCCATCATTAACATCTTATATAATACACTTGTTACAATTAATAAACCAATATTGATGTCATTGACTAAATAATCAGCTAAATCATAATACATCATTATTGATTCATTAATTATAAAAAGTCCACAGTTTATTTAGATTTCCTTAGTTTTTACCTAATATATTTTCCTACGTGAGGATCCCATCCAGGACGCCTCATTACATTTAGTGGTCACGTCTCGTTAGGCTCCTCTTGGCTATGACAGTTGCTCACACTCTCCTTGGCTTTGATGACCTTGATGTTTGGAGGATGCTTGGCAGGTATTTTGTAGGATGCCCCTCTACGGGGTTTGTCTGTGTTTTTCTCATGATAAGACTGGGGCTATGGGTTTATTTTGCTTCTCTAATTACTCTAGCTTTGACCAATGGGAGCCCTTCCCATTGGCTCCTGTGCTCCCTCACATATCTCTATCAAGGGGGAACTTCCTTATCTTTTGGTCTCATAGGAGACTCCAGACTCATTCTGTATATTTCTTCCCTCGTCCTAGAATCAGCCAGGTCTCCAAGGAGCCTTGGTTCCCCTTCATGGTGAATAGTGTTAGAGACCATGTCTGGGCACTTGGAGTTGCTTACTGCTCTTGGGATGTTGATTTGTTTGGTCCTCTCAGCTGCCAGAGCAAAAAAATAGGTCTCTATTAACCTGTATTTGTACACACATCTGTACCTATTTCTGTATGCAACCACCTAGGCCTATATTAAGCTAAATAGGAGTTCATACTGATGTCCTCACCTCCAATCCATTTCCCCAGGGAGCGAACTCTCCTCTAACAGTGGAAAACTTGGCTCCCACCATCTGCCATCCATTTGCTTAAAGGACCTATGCCATCATCCACACCAGGGGTATCAGAATTTTCCAAAGAACCGTCTCTCCATCTCACATGTTCTAGAATTTGGACACTTCCCAATCAAGAAATGGAATCTGGGTCTCTTTCCTCCCAAAGTCTTTGTGACTGCCTCCACCAACAGACACCATAGAATTTCTGAGGCTAAGCCCTTTTTCATGCAGTCTTGGGACACTCAGTCTTGGAACCCCATGGTCACTGTGCTGTGGGGAAGTCCCAACAGCCTTGGAGAGGCCTAAGTGACAGGAATCGAGGCCTCCAGCCCCCAGTCTCCACTGAGCCCCCAGCCAGCAGCCAGAAGGCACAGGAGTGAGCCATCTGGAAACTGGATAGTGCAGCCTCGTTCGAGCTACCCAAGCAGAAGCCAGGTGGAGCAGGGATAAGCCATTCCACAGACCCCTGCCCCAAAGGCAGATTCGTAGCAAAATAAATGGTCATGGTCACTTACAGCCACTACACTTTGGGGTGATATGTTACGTAGCAATGGACCAACTGACACACATGGTCACTGAGAAGCATGACGTTTCTAGAGGTGTCTTGGGCAAGTCAGTTAACCCCCCGGATACACAATTTTCTCACATATAACATGGCCCTTGAACACTCATCTTCCAAAACTGACACGGAATTACACGAGATCATGTGGGCACAGAGGCTGAGCATAAAGGATTATCATGGTAATCAGCTCACCAATCAGTGATGTCCTTGGGGGTCCCCTGACCGCCCCAGCCGCAGTAGCAGCCGTAGAAGCCATAGCTCGTCAGGGCGTCCTTCCCGGTCACCTCCTCAATCATGCACTTGAGCTCCAGCAAGCCCCCGGGCACAGCAGGAACACCTGGAAGACAGCCCCCGGCCCCCCGGGGAACATGCTTATCGGGCATGCACCTGCCCCTGCCCCCACCCTGGGACTTGTGGGGACCCAGGCACAAGAAGAGATCCTTCTCCTTCTCCCCATTAGTGGGACAGGAGCAAGAAGGGGGAGGCAAGCAGTAGAGCTAAATGTCTGGACTTGGAGAATGAGAACCTAAGTTCAAATCCTGCCTCTGGTGGTAGGAAAAGAAAAAATGAAACAAGATGGGATCAGGAGGGAGACAAACCAAAAGAGACTCTTAATGTCATAAAACAAACTGAGGGGGGTGGAGGGGGAGAGGGGTTGGAAGAGGGTGGTGGGGTTACATTATATGTTTAAATAAAAAAGCTTAAATTAAAAAAAAAAAATCCTGCCTCTGCCACTCATTTTGCAGCTTGAGGTTGAATGTGTCACTGAATCTCTCAGAGCCTCTAACTCCTCATCTGGAAATGGGGGTGGGGGGACCCTGAAGTGAACGCCTACATTTTGGAGTTATCCTAAGGGTTAAAATGAGAGAAAGTATGTGTCTTTTCTAGGCAGAGAAAGTATGTGTATTTCATTAGGCAGACACCTAGTGAACGACCAAGAAATGGGAGGTCTAATTAATAGGGTACCTTTCTCTCCTGACGATGCCATGTCCCTCCTCACAAATATACCATTTAGGACATAAGGGCCAGGACCTTAGCAAGGTGGGATCCCTTCAGATCGCTGAAGCCAGCTCCCTTGCCTTCCAGATTGGGAAACAGTAGTTTGGAGGGAAAGGTTCAGGATTTCACAGAGAGCCAAGGGTTCCCTCCCTGCCCTAGACCTCCACCCTCTGCACTCCGGCAGTCTCCAGGGATCTGGCAAGACATTAAAGATTAGGCCAGCCTGTCGGGATCCTGTGCACATGGCAACGAGGTTCCCCTGTGCTGTGCCAGTTCCCCCCAGCTGGGAGGTGGTAGCAGGTGGGACCAGCCTCTGCAGAGAATGACCCAGGATGGAACAGTTACAGAAGGGTCTTGTTCTCATTTGGTTTTATTTTGTTTTGTTTTGCACCAAAATAAAAAATATGCCTCCCACATTTGCAAGCCACCTGTTGTCCCCGTAGCACAGTCTTCACCTATCACCACCTGGAATCGTGTGATAGCTGCACCCGGGGGCTGCGTATCACCCTGGGTCACACAGGAGGACACAGAGGCTCAGAGAGGTGAAGGCTGTTGCTGATGTCCATTGAGGAAGCGCAGAGCCAAGATTCAAACCCAAGGCTCCAGGACCTCGAAGACTAGCCTCCTTTCCACTACCCTATTGTTCCTAGAAGTGAAAAGTCACAAGTTCAGAGGTCACAGGGCCAGCACTTACTACAAATGAGGAACCAAGCCAGAGGGAGAAGGCCGTTCATCTCTGGGCTTCTGGAAAAGAAAACACATCCCATGACATGTCTCTCAGGAGACACATTCGGACCCTACCTCTGGGTTCCCGCCAGGCCCCACACACTCCTGTTGGGCAGCATGTGGGCGACCTCAGTCAGAAAAGAGGCAAAAACCTTAAGGAGTTGACCCCAGGGTCCCGAGCCCTCCTGGGGTACTGTCCCCCGTAGAGGCAGGAAAGGACTTTCCCACCACAAATGCCCCAACGCAAGGGCGCGCTCCACAGACCATGTGCCCACCCTTCGGGGCGTTGTTGTGGTTGATGGGTCTCAAGCACTTTTGCCTTCACAGGCCTCTTCCTCCAAAAAAAAAAAATTCTTTCAAGGGCTATTTTACAACTGTGTTGGCATGGAAACAAACCCAGTCCAGGCTGAATGTGGTATTACCTATTCGTCACTCTTACATTCGTGTTTTTTTTTTCCCCTCCTGATTCTAAGAGTTCAAGTTCAGATATTTCCATGGGCCCCAGGCACTGTGCCTACCTAAGGAATAAGTGGACCCTAGTTACGCACGAGGGCTCCAAAAGGTAGGTGTCCTCATTCCCATTTAGAGCTCATATGGAGCTCGTGGAGAAAAGGAGGCTCAAAGGGCTCATGGAACTTGCCAGAAGCCACGAAGCTAGTAAGAAGCGGAAGAAGGGCTCAAAGCCAGGCCCGTGCACCTCTCACAGCAGGACACAGCCTCCTGTCATAGAGGGTGAGTTGCCCTTTGAGTCCTTTGAGCCGTGGAACCTGGAGACCCCAGCTTCCCTCCCCAGTACCTGCCTTCGGCAAACATATGAATCACCCGCTTGAGTCCCGAAAAATCACACCCAGAAGGCAGAGGAAATTCCATGTGTCTTGGGCCAGTGCCTGATTCGAACTTGGCCTCTCGGAGGTTCTTTACCGGCGGCTGCCTATTTCCCTTCCCTCTCTGGATCCCAGAGTCCTTGTTTATCCACAGCTGCTCGTTTGGCTGATGGTTTGCCAGGATTTCCCCTTCGGTGCCCGGCTGTCTCTGACCCCCGAGTCTAGCGGTCACTTGTGCAGTGCTCAGCCCCAAGCCCCTGGCACCGCCCAAGGCCTGGCTCCAAGCACACACAAGCTTCTGCTCCCCGGGGCTCCTGGTCACCAGGCTGGCCTCTCCCAGCCGCCCTTTGTCCAGCAGCACCTCTGAGTTCCAAGAACATTCCTCAGGGTTCTGGCCACCCATGGCCTCTGCCCCGAGAGCTCTAACCAGCCAAAGGAAAAGGCTCTAGACCCTATCCTTCCACACTAGTCTTCCTCGGCTGCTTCCCAGAGCAGCAACAAGAGGAGGGGGCCAGCCACCACCACGCACGGGGCATCCGCAGCGTGCCGGGTTCTGTCCCCTGTTGCTTTAAGCCTGCTGAGGACTCTGACAGGTGACTATTGTTACCTGGCACGGTGTCTGTCCCTTCGACCATCACTTGTTGAACGAAGGGATAGCAGTCGTTGATCCCACGGATGGGGAAAATGAGGCTCAGGCAGGGGGACGTGAGCTACCCAATGATTCAGCCCAGGACTGTGAATCTACTCTTCTCACTGCCTCTGAGCAGCCCCTGTGTACCATTCATGGTGTCCCTTTTCCTTATTTGATGATGCTTTGGTGTCCTGCGGACACTTTGCCAGCCTGGGAAGACACAGTCCCTCCCTGGAGTAGCTAATTTCTAGAGGGAACAGAAGCCCCCTGGGAGCATGGCTTTCATACAAGCAAACCAGCCAGTCTGCAGCTCACACCCCAACCCCTCTATCGAGCTCTTCCACTCCCAGCCAGCATTTCCGCTGCCCTAAATCACCCTGGGGCCAGGAAGCAGGCAGCTTCCCCCACCTGGCATCCCCCTGCAGGACGCCCCCACCCCTGCAGCCCAGAATCCACTGAAATCCTTCGAACCGGCCAGTCCCGAACTGTTTCCCCTGCCCTACCTTGCCTTGTCCGTGGAAAACACAAGAAAGGCTCTGGGCTGAGATTGCTCTCATTTCTTTGGCCTCCTGATCAACCCGGGTGCTTCCCCGTGTGGCCCCGCCCGTGCCGTGGGTCCCCTTCTTTCAGATACCGTTAATGACAGACTGTCTTCTAAATGGTGCCCTGCTCCTGATCTTGGCCTCACCACACCTGAAAGGAACCAAACTCCCAGGCAGGTTTTAGAGCACCTTGGGACGGGGCCGCTGGTGGAGGGAACAGCGCAAGGCCCCGTGGGAAGGGATCTGATGCAGAGAGGTCTCACCAAGGAGGTGACTGAGGCATGGACACAGCCGCCCCAGTGGCCAGGAAAGTGGCCCATCTGTGTTGCTCAGAACCAGTCTTCAGGAGAAGGATGTGGAGCTGGCTATTTTTATCAAGCGACCACAGAGGGAAATGAGCACAGCCGCGAGATAATTTTGGAGTAAAATTTTGGAGCTGAGGTCATGAGAGGTGGAGGGAGGGGAGACAGACAGCCTAACAGAAGCCCAGAAACATGGGGGTCGGAAGTGGCCAGGTCCCTGGAGGGAGAGGATGGAGCAGCTGTCGCCCCCGCCCCCGCCCCCACCATGGTCAGGTCTCTAACCACAAAGGATGGACAGCTCCGAGCCCCACAGCACAGCAGACATGTGAGAGACCTCCCCTCAATCTGGGGGGATGCACTGGGGCATCAGGGGCCTCCTCTCCCAGGCCCTCTCCCTCCCTGTGCCCTGTCCTCCACCCCACCTCAAGCAAGGCAGCCCCAGAATGAGATTCCTCACCAGGGAGACCTTCTTTCCGTCTCAGTCCTGCAGAAGAGACAGGGGCTGGGCCCTCGGTTTTAAAGGCCTCTCTGCCCTCCTCCCACGCTCTGGCCTGGGCCGGATCCAAGAGTCCTGATGGCTCAAACAGGAAGCCCTGTTTCTGCCCCTCGAGACCCCCGAGGACTTTTTGCCTCTCTGTGCCCCGAAGCTGCGATTCCCTGGAGCGTGTCACAGTGCCTGGGGCGACATTCAGGAGAGACACCTAGGAGGGTCTAGCTGGGGCCACCCACGGTCCAGGTCTCTTCAGCAGGGAAAGGATAGCTGAAATCACCCTCCCTCCTCCCGCTACCCTGCGTCCCCGTGGAGTCCTTCAGCCCATGGCTCCCGCTTGTATTTCATTCCGTCTCCCTGCGGCTCAACTCAGGGACAGCCACGGCAGCCAGGCAGCACCCCCTCTTCCTGTCGTTCCTGATCTGCCAACCCCCCACTCTGGCCTGCTGGCCCCTGGGGTAGGAGGACCCAGGGGCCTGTGAGAGCCCCACTCTGGAGATGCTGGGAACTATAGCCGTCGCCTCCACTTGGGCACCGGACTCCTTATGGAATTCCTACACTCCTCTCTGGAAAGGAGATCCCACCATGGCTTCAGAGCCATGCAGGCCGCCGTCCCCACTCAGCCACCCAGGAGCTGTGTGACTCCGGGCCAGTCACCACACTTCTCTGTTCCTGTGATCTAGGAGAATAATGGCTCCCTGCCACCCCAGAGGCTCATGGTGTGGAACAAACTGTATGAAATAAGGCTGAGCGGGGGGAGTGTGGCTCAGGAGTTGACATCACAGATCCTCAATGAGCTTCAAGTCCTGGGTTCCGATCCTGGCTTCCCCACCACGAGCGACATCTCCTCCAGGCTGGCTGTACCTATCCTGCCTCACACAGTCCTCGTGAGGATGAAGTGAATGAATGCATTTACAACAGAGCAGTGGTCAAACAATGCAAATAGGTAAATGATGAGTAACCTTCTAGAATGTTCTTGAGGAGCATGGCTAACTGTTCTTATTCTCTATCCTCCACTTCTGTAAATCCCAAGCCCTGGCCGTCCCTGGCCCTCAGGTGCACACACTTTTCTGAGTCGTGGGTGTGAGCTCCTCCTTCTCCTCCCTCTTGACGTCTTTTCTGCTCTCTCTCTGCCCACGGCAGCACCAGCGAGAAGCCCCTCACGAGCCCTACTCTTCCTGAGACCTAACGGCCGGGCACCCCCTGGGACCCTGTGAACCCCAGTTCAATACAGCAAGGACCTACTGAGTGTCTCCCACACGCAAGGCACTCGGGGGTTCTGCTGTGAGCAAGACAGAGGCCGGGCCCCCTCGCGCCCCACCTCAGCTTGAGGGAACAGATAGTAAAGGCGTCCGGGGGCGCCAGCGGGGAGTTGGGGGAGATGCCTCTCTGTTCCGAGGGAACTTTTCTCTTTCCCCGCCAGTTCCTTTCTCCACCTGTGGACACGCACAGGCCTCGCCGTCCAAAACTAAACAAAATGAGTGAGGAAAGGAAACCTTGCTTCTGCCGACCTGTCTCTCCAGTATTTTTTTTTCCCTCTAAAAGCCACATTTCTGGGTATTTACCCCAAAGATACAGGTGTAGTGAAAAGTAGGGCCATCTGTACCCCAGTGTTCATAGCAGCAATGGCCACAATCGCCAAGCTGTGGAAGGAGCCAAGATGCCCTTCAGTGGACGAATGGATGAGGAAGGTGTGGTCCATATGCACTATAGAGTATTACGCCTCCATCAGAAAGGATGAGTACCCAACTTTTGTAGCAACATGGACCGGACTGGAGGAGATTATGCTGAGTGAAATAAGTCAAGCAGAGAAAGTCAATTATCATATGGTTTCACTTACTTATGGAGCATAAGGAATAAAACGGAGGACACTGGGAGAAGGAAAGGAAAAGTGAACTGGGGGAAATCGGAGGGGGAGACAAAGCACGAGACTGTGGACTCTGAGAAGCAAACTGAGGGTTTGGGAGGTGAAGGGGGGAGGTGGGGGGATGAGTGAGTCTGGTGGTGGGGATTAAGGAGGGCACGTACTGCACGGAGCACTGGGTGTGGTGCATAAACAATGAATCTTGGAACACTGAAAAAATAAAATTTAATTAAGAAAAAAAATTTTTTTAATTTAATTAAGAAAAAATTTTAAAAAATAAAATAAAAGTCACATTTCTGGACAGAGAGATCTCCACTCGCTCATCACCCACTTCCTTCTGAACGTGGGGCCACCTGAAGCCTCCACTGTGCCCTGGAGCTGCATCCCAGGGACCCC
>RCUC01104315.1:0-13096 GCA_003697995.1 Taxidea taxus jeffersonii
CCAGCTCAGAAATTCTCTCTTCTTCTGTATCTAAACTTCAGTTAAACCTGTCTAGTGAGTTTTTAGTTTTTGTAATTTATTGTTCAGTTGTAGAATTTCCATTTGGATTTTTTTTTAACCATGTATCAGGCCCCATGCTATGTGCTTTATATTTATGGTCTCATTTGAATCTTCACAAATCCCTGTAAGGAAGGTTCTACCAGTATCTATTTTTTCAGAGTAGGAAAACAGAGACTCAGAGAAAGATGAAAATGCCCAAGTCACACAGCAAGGAGTTGATGATATTGGAATGTAAACCCTGAAGTCAGACTCAGTGAGCTTTTATAGCTATGAAGTTGAAGTCCATTTTTCTCAGGAAGTGCATAATTATAATAGTAATGCTAGCTCTCTATAGGGCTTACTATATGCCTGGTACTGTTCTAAGCACTTAACATATGTTAATTCACCAAATCCTCACAATGACCTTGAGATAGGTTCCCTTGTTATTGCCAACATATAGATGAGAACCCTGAGGCTAAAAAAAAATAAAGCTTTCCTCAGATTTCACAGAATTCCAACCAAGGAAGTCTGTCCCAAAAGACCATGTCTTTCACTATTACACCAAGCTGCATCTCAGCAAAATCAGAACAGAACACTTGGAATTGAGATATAGCACAGGCAAGGGAGAGAAGGGTATCCCAAAACTGATCCTTGAAAGCATAGAGTGCTGTGAAACAGAGAGAGAAAGGTGCTTCACAAGGGCAGAGTGGGTAACAAATTATGAGTTTGATACAGGACAAGGAAGGAAAGAAAAGGGGACCATGGAGGATAGGCTACATTAAATAAATTAAGAATAAGAATGAGCTGCATACAGCTCAGAAGAGAGCATTCTTTGGAATGTGGTTTGCACAATCCTGGTGTGGGGAACACAGCTGTCAGTGGTACAGCAGGGAGAACCAGAGGCTGTTTAATGCTGAGTCCTGGCAAGTCCTTAAGGTCAGGAGGTTCTGACCACTCTGGTGGTAGTGAAGTTTTGGTTGATAATTGCTAGGTTTGAAAGATAAGTATCAAGAAGGCAAAGATGTGGTCAGGATGGTCCACAGGGGTCCCAACAAAGCAGTGGGAATCTCAAAACTGGAACTGAACAAGGCGGGGGCAGGGAGGTAAATTGTGTTAACTCTGGGCTGTAATTACCAAGCCACTTCCCAGACTTTCTCAAAACACAGAGATATATATCTAATAAGTGCTTTGGGGAGTTTACAAAAGGCATTTTGTTTGTAATAAGTGACATTAGGCAAAATTTTTCTGTCAGCAAACAGGACTGCCATTTCTATTCCTGTGTTGCTGCATGTAAATAAATTGCTACTTTTATGTAGCCCTGTTTGAGATTCCTGTAAACACTGGGGATAAAGAGTTTATTTTTCAGTTTTCTAGAGACAACCCACATGAAGAACCCAGGCACCAGAGTGGCATCTGAGCCTCTCTCCCATCCTAGAAATGCAGAACTGAAAATGACTCGTATAAAAGGATTAATAGAGGATGCATATCTGCCAATTAGCCTTTCTCAAAAAGGCAGAGAAGAAAGTGTCCTACTTCTCTTGGGTAAAAAGCACTCTAACATTAAGCATCCTTTATAGTTAGAAATGCCTAAATCCAAATCTTTCTGTTAAGGTGGAAGCCTTTCCCTCTATTCTCAGAGGAAACTCAGAACATGAAACCAGATTATAAATCGAAATTAGGTTCCTCCTGTAATCTCACTCATATTCTCTTTCTTCACAGCGCACAGCCCAGGGGTTTGCAGCCATATACTTACACAGTATTTTTTTGTTACTTGTCTCTCTCTCTTCTATTCATGGTCTAGTGCCCCAGGAGTGAGAAGCATGTCTGTTTTGTTCACAATTACATACCCAGAGCACAGTTCTGTGCTTGCTCCATAGTAGACTGTCAACAGACATTTGTTCAATAAATAAATGGGAGAAGGTAAGGTCTATAATTTTGGATCTATGCTAGTTCTTTGTTTAATGCCAGTACATACAGTGGGTATTTATTTAATATCTAACATTGTAATGTTAGATGTAGTCAATAAATCATCCTACTCTTGCATTGACTCCCTTCATTGCATCTCCAGGGATTGCTCAAAATAGTACTCAAATGTCTCTCACCTGGGCTAGTGAGGTCCCGAACTAACCTCCAGTGTTTTTCTTATCAGTCAATCTCATACAGTTTTAACAGTTTAAACTATAAAAACACCATTCAAGGCTAGAATGAATTAAGTGGTACTGGATTAGAGTTGGAGACATAATTATGAACTCATGGTTACCTTAATATAGATACCAGTGGATATATATGGAAATAGGTATAGATATGTGTGTACACGTGGTTAATATACATGCATGTATTTCACAGATCTGTCTGCTAAAAGGGACTAGAAACAGTTTTCTTCCAACATCAGTGAGCATAATCCCTGTGCAGATCTTGGTTTCTAATACCATTTGGCAATAAAATGAATCAGTGACCTTTGGACAAATGACAAGTTCTAGGGCTTGGTTACAGAATATACAAAATAAGCTGGATCACTTTATAGTACCAGAAAATAGGGAAGTGCTAAACCAAAATGACAAGAGTATGTCAAAGGGACACAATCTACTGAAAGAGCATTTGATAGCCAAAGAAAGTACAATTTATGAATCAAAATAAAGTATCATTGTATTATAATGTAAAATATAAAATAAAAATCCACCAGCCATAGGCTTAATATATGATTGAATAAACAAGCAAATGCAGGGGGAAGGGGGAAGAAGCAAATCTATACAGAAGAATTCCAAATAATTTGTATAGATATTCTGCCCTCAAGGAGATGGAGCATAACACCCCACCCCTAAATAAAAAATACCTGACTCTTCTAAAGAGTACAGTAAAGAGAAACCTGTTAGATCCTATCTTAGTCAGGGTATTAAGATTAACATTATCGGGATGCCTGGGTGGCTCAGTTGGTTGGGCAGCTGCCTTTGGCTCAGGTCATGGTCCCGGTGTCCTGGGATTGAGTCCCGCATGGGGCTACTTGCTCAGCAGGGAGCATGCTTCTCCCTCTGCCTCTGCCTGCCACTCTGTCTGCCTGTGCTCACTCTCTCTGTCAAATAAATAAATAAAATATTTTTTAAATAAAAGATTAACATTATCAGTGATAAGTCATGTGACTAGCACATGTCCTTAATATGATGTGTTAAGAACAGTGTCTTACCTCTCTGGTCTTTCTCCCTGAAACCTATAATCTTAATCTAATGATGAAAAAAGGACCAAATTGCAGCTGAGGGTTAGTCCACAAAATATATAACCTCTACTCTTTAAACTGTCAAGGTCATCACAAAAAAGGAAAGTCTGAGAAACCGTCAAGTCCAGAGGAACATAAAGAAATATAATGATTAAGCATAATGTGGTCTCTTGGATGGCATCTTGGACTGAAAAAAGGACATTAGGGAAAAACTGATGAAATAGGAATAAAGTATAGAACTCAGTTAATAATAATGTACCAATATTGGTACATTAGTTGTGATAAATGCACCAATAATGTAAGATGTTAATAATAGAAGAAATAAGTATAGTGTATACAGAAATCCTCTGTACTATCTTTGCAACTTTTCCGTAAATCTAAAACTGTTCTAAAATTCAGATTTTTGAACATTATAAACCAAAAGTATATTTACCACATCTTATCCCACTTGAAACTATTAGTCAGTCATGGAGGTCAGGGTAAATTCATGTCTGCCCAGAGCCCATGTCCTTGTTTTCTCTATACCAATATGTATGATTCACATGAAAAGAATGAGGCAAAACAAAACAGACACAGAAATGTGGCCTCAACGGGACAGATACCTGCTAGAAGTCACATTTGTTCCTGATCCTTATACTGATTCTTCAACAAATTCAAATCACACAGCAACTCTGTGAGTGAGGCTTTTCTATCCTCATTTCCTGGTTGAGATTCCTCATAAAAAGGACATAGCTGAACTAGGGTAACACAAAAACTGATATTCTTTCATTTACTCAAAAAGCCTTAACTCAGCACCTGGTTTATTGAAAACCTAGAAGAGTTCAAGGTACTGATGTGAGTTCAAGCAACATAGTAATGAATAAAACAAAATACTTTCCTGCCCTCATGGAACTTCCATTCCAGTGGGGGAGAGGGGAAAAGAGAAAAAAGAAAATAAAGACAATAAACTACCACTAATTTATCAGGTAGTGATACAGGCCATCAAAATAAATTAGGAAAATTTATTATTTCCACTCTGGTACATAAGAGCTTGGAACAACTCTTCTTAACTCCATCAAAGAGATGAGTTCACTGGGGAAAGTACTGCCCCCAAAATTAGAGAGTCAGACAGGCTGATAGAGATAGTAGAACTTACTGCAACAGAAGCCCACTTTTGCAGAAACCGTTAGGGCCTGAGGGGAAAACCTGAACTGTAATCAATGAATTGCTGGAAGCTTACCACAGACGAGTCTATGAGCTAAAACTTCCCTAGGATATGGAAGAAGGGTACATTTTTGTGAGTTTTACCTCCTGGAATTCTATCAGGTTTTCACTATGAAGATCAGAGGAAAAAACCCTTGTGCTTCCTATAAGAGAAGGGGGGAAAGAATTATTTTTAAATATACCAGAGTATTCTGTTCTTAACAAGGCCTGTCCTCAAGATAAACTATTTTACCAGAGATTAACCTGCTGGGGTTGGGAAATACCTAAACTCAACATCCTCTAGTCATCCTGTCCCACCTAAGGCTGTGAAGTTCACAGCCAAGGTCACAGCCTCACTGAAAGGCTGAGATCTAATCATAGGAATATAGAATGCTTCCTCTCTTCCCACACTTACACACCACAACACTAAAGGCCTATTTACTGGAGTTCCTTTCACATGGTATGTCATGTCTGGCTTTCAACAAAAATTGTAAGGGTATTCTAAAAGGCAGAAAACACACTTTGAAGACATAGAACAAGGTCAGAACCAGACTCGGATACGACAAAGCTGTTGGAATTATCGGGTCATGACATTCAAGAGCAGCTATGATTAATATGCTAAGGGCTGTAATGGATAAAGTAGACAACATACAAGAACAGATGGATAATGCAAACAGAGATGGAAATACAAAGGAGAATAAAAAATGCCAGAGATAAAAAATACTGTAACAGAAATGAAGAATGCCTTTAATGGGCTCATTAGTAGACTGGACACAGATGAGAAAATAATCTCTGAGCTTGAGGACATGTCAGTAGAAACTTCTAAATCTGAAAATCAAAAAGAAAATGGAAAAAACTGGGGGAAAAAAAAAACAGAACAAAATATCCAAGAACCATGGGACAACTGCAACAGGTATAATGTGAATATAATGGGAATATAATATAATGGGAATATCAGAAGAACAAAGAGGGAAAGGAACAGAAGAAATATTTAAAGCAATAATGACTGAGAATTTCCCCAAATTAATGTCAAGCACCATACTACAGAGCCAGGAAGTACAGAGAACACCAGGTAGGACAAATGCAAACAAATAAACAAAAAACTGTCGCTAAGCATAACATCTTCAAGTTGGAGAAAAATCAAGATAAGGGGAAAAAATCTTAAAAGAGGCCAAAGGCCTTGGGAGGAACACTTACTTATAGAGGAACAAAGATAAGAATGACACCTAACTTTTTCTCAGAAGCCATGCAAAGAAGGATTGGGTCACATATTTAAGGTGCTCAAAGAAAATAACCACCAAGCTAGAATTCTGCATCCTGCAAAATTACACTTTAAGAATGAAGGAGAGGTAAAGACTTTCTCAAACAAACAAAGAAACAAACATGAATTTGTTGCCAGTAGACCAGCCCTAAGGCAGAAACTTTATATATAAAAAGATGAAGAACATTAGAGAAGGAACAAGTGAAGGTAAATAAAAACTCTTCTTTTTCTTACTCTTAATTGATCTAACAGTAATAGTTCAGTTAGAAAAATAGCAACAGTGTATTTGCTTCTGTGTGTGTGTGTGTGTGTGTGTGTGTGTGTGTGTGTGTATGATGAATGACAGTAATGATACCAGGGATGGGAGGAAAGAATTAGGATATTTTATTATTATAAGGTACTTATAATACCCGTGAAGCAGGATAGTGTTATTTGAAGTGGATTTGGGTTAGTTGTAAATGTGTAAACTCTAGGGCAACCACTAAAACTAGTAAAAAAAAAAAAAAGTATAATTGAGGTGAAAGACTCAAAATACCCAACGAAATATTAAAGGAAACGTAGAAAGTCAGGGGAAAGATACTACTAAGCTTTAAGACTACTATAAATATATAGTAATCATGACAGAGTGGTATTAGAGAAAGAATAGACACATAGATTAGATGAACATAATAGAGAGCCTCCAAATAGACACATATATAGTCAGCTAATGATTGACAAAGGGTGAAAACAATACAATGAGATAGACTTTTCAACAAATAGTACTGGCACAATTGGATATCTACAGGCAAAAATCAATTAATTAATTAATTAATTAAGAATAAAAAAGAAATGAATCCAGACACATACCTTAAACTTTTTCACAAAAGTTAACTCAAACATGATAATAGACCTAAATGAAAGCACAAAATGATAAAACTCTTAGAAGATAGGAGAAAATCTAGTTGACCTGGGCATGGTGATGACTTTTTAGATACAACACCAAGCTGGACTTCACTGAAATTAAAAATTTCTGCTCTGTGGAAGACATTGTCAAGAGAATGAGGATAAGACTGGAAGATAATATTTGTAGAGGACATATCTGATAAAGAAATATTAGCCAAAATATACAAAAACTAGTAAACCTCAATAATAAAAAAATGAATAATCCAATTTAAAAATGAGCAAAAGATCTGACTAGATATACAGATGGCAAATAAGCACATGAAAAGATGTGCCCCTTCATAGATCACCAGAGAAAAGTAAATTAAAACAAAAAGATGCCACTATGGTCCTGTTTGAATAGTCACGATCCAGAACACCGACTGCACCAAGAGGATGTGGAGCAACATGAACTCTCCTTCATGGCTGGTGGAAATGCAAAATGGTACAGCCAATTTGGAAGACAGTTTGGCAGTTTTTACAAAACTAAACATACTCTTTTTTTCTTTCTTTCTTTCTTTCCTTTTTTTTCCTTGTTTTTTTTTAATATATATTTTTATTTTTTACTAAACATATAATGTATTATTAGGCCCAGGGGTACAGGTCTGTGAATCGCCAGGTTTACACACTTCACAGCACTCACCATAGCACATACCCTCCCCAATGTCCATACCCCACCACCCTCTCCCTACACCCCTCCCCCCGACAATCCTCAGTTTGTTTTGTGAGATTAAGAGTCTCTTATGGTTTGTCTCCTTCCCAATCACATCTTGTTTCATTTATTCTTTTCCTACCCCCAAACCTTCCATGTAGCATCTCCACTTCCTCATATCAGGGAGACCATATGATAGTTATCTTTCTCTGACTGACTTATTTCGCTAAGCATAATACTCTCTAGTTCCATCCACATTGTCGCAAATGGCAAGATTTCATTTCTTTTGATGGCTGCATAGTATTCCATTGCATATATATACCACTTCTTCTTTATCCATTCATCTGCTGATGGACATCTAGGTTCTTTCCATAGTTTGGCTATTGTGGACATTGCTGTTATAAACATTTGGGTGCACATGCCCCTTCAGATCACTACATTTGTATCTTTAGGGTAAATACCCAGTAGTGCAATTGCTGGGTCATAGGGTAGCTCTATTTTCAACTTTTTGAGGAATCTCCATGCTGTTTTCCAGAGTGGTTGCACCAGCTTGCATTCCCACCAACAGTGTAGGAGAGTTCCTCTTTCTCTGCATCCTCACCAGCATCTGTCATTTCCTGACTTGTTCATTTTAGCCATTCTGACTGGTGTGAGGTGGTATCGCATTGTGGTTTTGATTTGTACTTCCCTGATGCCCAGTGATGTGGAGCACTTTTTCATGTGTCTGTTGGCCATCTGGATGTCTTCTTTGCAGAAATGTCTGTTCATGTCCTCTGCCCATTTCTTGATTGGATTATTTGTTCCTTGGGTGTTGAGTTTGATAAGCTCTTTATAGATTTTGGATACCAGCCCTTTATCTGACATGTTGTTTGCAAATATCTTCTCCCATTCTGTCAGTTGTCTTTTGGTTTTGTTAATTGTTTCCTTTGCTGTGCAAAAGCTTTTGATCTTGATGAAATCCCAATAGTTCATTTTTGCCCTTGCTTCCCTTGCCTTTGGCAATGTTCCAAGAAGTTGCTGTGGCTGAGGTCGAAGAGGTTGCTGCCTGTGTCCTCCTCAAGGATTTTGATGGATTCCTTTCTCATATTGAGGTCTTTCATCCATTTTGAGTCTATTTTTGTGTGTGGTGTAAGGAAATGGTCCAGTTTCATTTTTCTGCATGTGGCTGTCCAATTTTCCCAACACCATCGGTTGAAGTGGCTGTCTTTTTTCTGTTGGACATTATTTCCTGCTGTGTTGAAGATTAGTTGACCATAGAGTTGAGGGTCTATTTCTGGGCTCTCTATTCTGTTCCATTGATCTATGTGTCTGTTTTTGTGCCAGTACCATACTGTGCTGATGGTGACAGCTTTGTAATAGAGCTTGAAGTCTGGAATTGTGATGCCACCAACTTTGGCTTTCTTTTTCAATATTCCTCTGGCTATTCCATATAAATTTTAGGATTATTTGTTTCATTTCTTTGAAAAAATGGATGAGATTTTAATAGGGATTGCATTAAATGTGTAGATTGCTTTAGGTAGCATAGACATTTTCAGAATATTTGTTCTTCCAATCCATGAGCATGGAACATTTTTCCTTTTCTTTGTGTCTTCCTCAATTTCTTTCATGAGTACTTTATATTTTCTGAGTATAGATTCTTTGCCTCTTTGGTGAGGTTTATTCCTAGGTATCTTACGGTTTTGGGTGTAATTGTAAATGGGATTGACTCCTTAATTTCTCTTTCTTCTGTCTTGTTGTTGGTGTAAAGAAATGCAACTGATTTCTGTGCATTGATTTTTATATCCTGACACTTTACTGAATTCCTGTACAAGTTCTAGCAGATTTGGAGTGGAGCCTTTTGGGTTTTCCACATATAGTATCATATCATCTGCAAAGAGTGAGAGTTTGACTTCTTCTTTGCCGATTTGGATGCCTTTAATTTCTTTTTGTTGTCTTATTGATGAGGCTAGGACTTCTAGTACTATATTGAATAGCAGTGGTGATAATGGACATCCCTGCAGTGTTCCTGACCTTAGCAGAAAAGCTCTCAGTTTTTCTCCATTGAGAATGATATTTGCAGTGGGTTTTTCATAGATGGCTTTGATGATATTGGGGTATGTGCCTTCTCTCCCTACACTTTGAAGAGTTTTGATCAGGAAGGGATGCTGTACTTTGTCAAATGCTTTTTCAGCATCTATTGAGAGTATCATATGGTTCTTGCTCTTTCTTTTATTAATGTATTATACCACACTGATTGATTTGCAGATGTTGAACCAAACTTGCAGCCCTGGAATAAATCCCACTTGGTCGTGGTGAATAATCCTTTTAATGTACACTTGGATCCTATTGGCTAGTATTTTGGTGAGAATTTTCGCATCTGTGTTCATCAAGGATATTGGTCTGTAATTCTCTTTTTTGATGGGATCCTTGTCTGGATTTGGGATCAAGGTGGTGCTGGCCTCATAAAATGAGTTTGGAAGTTTTCCTTCCATTTCTATTTTTTGGAACAGTTTCAGGAGAATAGGAATTAATTCTTTAAATGTTTGGTAGCATTCCCCTGGGAAGCCGTCTGGCCCTGGGCTTTTGTTTGTTTGGAGATTTTTGATGACTGTTTCAATCTCCTTACTGGTTATGGGTCTTTTCAGGTTTTCTATTTCTTTCTGGTTCAGTTGTGGTAGTTTATATGTCTCTAGGAATGCATCCATTTCTTCCAGATTGTCAAATTTGCTGGCATATAGTTGCTCATAATATGTTCTTATAATTGTTTGTATTTCTTTGGTGTTGGTTGTGATCTCTCCTCTTTCATCCATGATTTTATTTATTTGTGTCTTTTCTCTTTTCTTTTTGACAAGTCTGGCCCAGGTGTTTATCAATCTTATTAATTCTTTCAAAGAACCAGCTCCTAGTTTTGTTGCTTTGTTCTTTTGTTTTTTTGGGTTTCTATTTCATTGATTTCTGCTCTGATCTTTATTATTTCTCTTCTCCTGCTGGGTTTAGGCTTTCTTTGTTGTTCTTTCTCCAGCTCCTTTAGGTGTAGGGTTATATTGTGTATTTGAGACCATTCTTGTTTCTTGAGAAAGGCTTGTATCGCTATATATTTTCCTCTCAGTACTTCCTTTGCTGTGTCCCACAGATTTTGAACCGTTGTGTTTTCATTATGTGTTTCCATGAATTTTTTCAATTCTTCTTTAATTTCCTCATTGACCCATTCATTCTTTAGAAGGATGCTGTTTAGTCTCCACGTGTTTGGGTTCTTTCCAACTTTCCTCTTGTGATTGAGTTCTAGCTTCAGAGCATTGTAGTCTGAAAATATGCAGAGAATGATCCCAATCTTTTGGTACCAATTGAGACCTGATTTGTGACCCAGGATGTGATCTCTTCTGGAGAATGTTCCATGTGCACTAGAGAAGAGTGTGTATTCTGTTGCTTTGGGGTGGAATGTTCTGAATATATCTGTGATGTCCCTCTGGCCCATTGTGTTATTTAAGGCCTTTATTTCCTTGTTGATCTTTTGCTTGGATGATCTGTTCATTCAGTGAGGGGAGTGTTAAAGTCCCCTACTATTATTGTATTATTGTCGATGTGTTCCTTGATTTTGTTATTAATGGGTTTATATAGTTGGCTGCTCCCCTGTTAGGGGCACAGATATTTAAAACTGTTAGATCTCGTTGGACAGACCCTTTGAGTATGATATAGTATCCTTCCTCATCTCTTATGATAGTCTTTGGCTTAAAATCTAATTGATGTGATATTAGGATTGCTACCCCAGCTTTCTTTTGATGTCCTTTATCACGGTAAATTGTTTTCCACCACCTCACTTTAAATCTGGAGATGTCTTTGGGTCTAAAATGAGTTTCTTGTAGACAGCATATTGATGGGTTTTGTTCTTTTATCCATCCTGATACCCTATGTCTTTTGATTGGGGCATTTAGCCCATTTACATTCAGGGTAACTATTGAGAGATATGAATTTAGTGCCATTGTATTGCCTGTGAGGTGACTGTTACTGTATATTGTCTCTGTTCCTTTCTGATCTACTACTTTTAGGCTCTCTTTTTGCTTGGAGGACCCTTTCAATATTTCCTGTAGAGCTGGTTTGGTGTTTACAAATTCTTTCAGTTTTTGTTTTTCCTGGAAGCTTTTTATCTCTCCTTCTATTTTCAATGATAGCCTAGCTGGATATAGTATTCTTGGCTGCATGTTTTTCTCCTTTAGTGCTCTGAATATATCATGCCAGTTCTTTCTGGCCTGCCAGGTCTCTGTGGATAGGTCTGCTGCCAATCTAATATTTTTACCATTATATATTACAGACTTTTTGTCCAGGCCTGCTTTCAGGATTTCCTCTTTGTCGCTAAGACTTGTAAATTTTACTGTTAGATGATGGGGTGTGGACCTATTCTTAGTGATTTTGAGGGGGATTCTCTGCATCTCCTTGATTTTGATGCTTGTTCCCGTTGCCATATCAGGGAAATTCTCTACAATAATTCTCTCCAATATCCCTTCTGCTCTCCTCTCTCTTTCTTCTTCTGGAATGCCAATTATTCTAATGTTGTTTCGTCTTATGGTTTCACTTATTTCTTAAATTTTCCCCTCGTGGTCCAGTAGTTGTTTGTCTCTCTTTTGCTCAGCTTCTTTATTCTCTGTCATTTGGTCTTCTATATCAACAATTCTCTCTTCTGCCTCATTTTTCCTAGCAGTAAGAGCCTCCATTTTTTATTGCACCTTATTAATAGCTTTTTAAATTTCAACTTGGTTAGATTTTAGTTCTTTTATTTCTCCAGGGAGGGCTTTTATTTCTCCATACAGGGTTTCTCTAATATCTTTCATGCCTTTTTCAAACCTGGCTAGCACCTTGAGAATCGTCATTCTGAACTCTAGATGTGACATATTACCAACGTCCATATTGATTAGGTCCCTAGTCTTTGATACTGCCTCTTGTTCCTTTTTTCTATGGTGAGTTTTTCCGCCTTGTCATTTTATCCAGATAAGAATATATGAAGGAGTGAATAAAATACTAAAAGAGTGGCAAATGTGCTTTAACGAAATCTGAAGAGACCCCAAATTGTGGGGGGAAGAAAAGGGTAAAAAGAAGTTCCCCAAAAAAAATTTTTTTAAGAGAAAATAAAGAAAGAAAAAATATAAAAAAGAAAATATATACATTAGACTGGTGAATAGAACAGGGTCACCCACTTAATTTTGTGAGTACTTTGGCCTCTTAGAAGAAACTACCTTCCAAAATTTTAAAGAATGAAAAACATATATAAGGGCAAACACAATGAAGGGATGGAATGTGACTATAAAGATGAATTTTTTTTTAAATTTCTAAAAAAGGAGTTGATACAATAAATTGGTTGGGAGAATAAAGAAAAAGAAAGTGGAGAAAATTTGTTCAGGCTGGGGACTAGAACAAAGCCCTGTGCTAGATTTTGGGTGTATTTTGATATATTAGAAGAAGTTGTACCCCAATTTTTTTGAAGAAAAACCCTATGTGTATACAAAAAATAAAGTTAGATACAATGAAGGATAAAATATGACTATAATAGTGAAGGTTCAAAAAAGATTTTTTTAATGAAAGGTATTGATAAACTAGCTAAAAAATGTTAAAAGAGGAAAGGGTAAAAGTTAAAAAAAATTTAGCTGAAGAAAAAAAAATAAAATTAATTAATTAACTTTGCAAGATTAAAGAATCATGGGGAAAAAGCCATGAATTCCATGCTTTGCTTTCTCCTCCTCTGAAATTCCGCTGTTCTCCTTGGTAAGTGAACTTGGTCATGGCTGGATTTCTTGTTGATCTTCTGGGGGAGGGGCCTGTTGTAGTGATTCTCAAGTGTCTTTGTCCGAGGCAGAATTGCACC
>RCUC01104324.1:0-10300 GCA_003697995.1 Taxidea taxus jeffersonii
TTTTTTTTTTTAAATCAAAAGGACTCTTTTATCTCAAACAAAATATTACCAAGTTCCCAATTTAAGCGGACAGGAAGGAACCGGCAATGAATAAAGCCGGAGCAGGGACCCCATGCTCTGGTCAGCCACCATCCATCTCCCCCAGGCCATCCAGGGTCCTAGGGCAACCTCAAGGCTCTAGGCCACACAGTGTAGAAACCACTATTATCATAAAGAAAAACTTGGAATGTGACTTTCTCTGACATATGGAATTATAAGTGATTTTTCTTTTGCTGTTGTTTAATACATATACGCACATGCCTCTTCTACAATTTAGAACACTTTACATAATAATCTGTTCCTTAAGATGCCTATATAACCACCCAAACCTCACATACTTGTAGCAATGAGGTGCAGAGATGGTTAAAAAAGCTTCATTAATCTTTTCAAGTTATGGTTCTATATTTCCTATTTCTTAGGCTGACTTCAATCACTTATATTTTTCTGGAAATTTTTATCTTATCTCTATCAAATTTATTGCATAATTTTAAGATTATTTTATTATTCTTTTCAAATATTTGGTTATTTAAAAGTCTTATTTTTCAGTTCTACTTTAGCAATATTTTCTAAGTAAAATTATAATTAAATGCTTCTAGTTTTGGCTTTTTGGTTGCTATTAATTTTCCAGGTTTTTTTCTAAGATTGTATTTATTTATTTAGAGACACAGCACACACAAGGGGGAAGGAAGGGACAGAAGGAGAGGGAGAGGGAGAATCCCAAGCAGACTCTGCACTGAGCTTGAAGCCTGATATGGGGCTCAATTCCATGACCGTGATATCACAACCTGAGCCAAAATTGAGTCAGATGCCTAACTGAGCCACCCAGGCACCCCTCATTTTCCAGCTTCTTGAACTGAAAGTCAAGTTCATTATTTTCTCAGGTTCTTACTTATAATAAAAGCATTAGAAACTATCAGTTTCCCCCTGAGTATAGTTTTGGCCTCATCCCTTAGGTTTTTGTTGTTTAGTATTCTCGTTGTCATTTATGTCTAAACAATACACAATTTCAATGTTTTATCCCCTTTGATCCAACCACTATTTCAAGTAGATGAATATTTTTTAAATCTTTATCATTAATTTCCAGTCTTATTTCGTTGCCATGAAGAGACTGGTCTGTCAGATTCTGAGTTTTTCTATTTTAAAATTTTCAGTGTGATCTGGTACATAGCCAATTTTTATGATTGTTCCATGGCATTTGAAAATAATCCTTCAATAAACAGCCTTTTGCTATTTGTCCATGGTATGCCCCTACTTCTGCTCTCCCAGAGGATTTTTCTAATTCTTTTTGGGTTCCTCCATTACCTACTATTTATTGACTGTTAAGTATCAGTAACCATCTCCTTTATGTTGTGGAAATCCCTCAAATTTTCTGGCTCATGGCAGCTCCTTCTGGAATCACACGGACATCCTTCTCCTTAATTTTATAGTTCTTTTGTCATTTCCAAGGAATATTTTGGAGATGAAGGGCAAAATAATGGGGTCCAAGTATAGCATAGTGTGTGAGAGCTCAGTCTCTAAAATCAGAAAGACCAATATCTGAATTCTAATTCTATTACAGCTTTGCTGCAGGACCTTGAATATGTTACTTGAATTCTCAGGGCCTGTTTCCAGATATAAAATAATAATTACAATAGTAACCACCTAAGCTTGTTAAAAGAGGCAAATGAGAAAATGCAGGTACTCACTGAATTCATCATGTCACAAGTAGTAGTTCATAGTAGCATTAGCTATTGTGGCTGAAATGGGAACTATGCTCCAAAGTTTTTATTACTTAATGTAAACAAAAAGGAAGCAATGTTTTCCACCAGAGCCTGATCATAAACATTATGGATATATTTAACAATCCCAACTAAGATATCTAACAATAACCCTGTAGTCTAACTTCATTAATAACACGATTACTTGACACTTATAATTTGTCTGTCTATGGGCAAGATACAAAAGAATTTCCTTTCTATGAGTCTATAATGGTTACAAAGAAATATACCACTTAATATACAGTACTTTAAAAAAAATAATCAGGTATATACCCAAATAATTAAAAGCAGGGACTTGAACAGATGTTTGTACACCAATTTTCATAGCAACATTCTTCACAACAGCCAAAGTGTAGAAACATCTCACGTGTCTATCAGTGAGTAAACAAAATGGAGTACGTCGTATGCATACAATAGAATATTACTCCATCATAAAAAGGAAATTCTGACATGTGCTATAACATGGGATGAACAAAGGCATGATGCCAGATTAAATAAGCAAGACACAAAAGGACAAATATTGTATGGCTGTACTTATATTGGGTACCTAATCAAATTTCATAGAGAGAGACTCAGAAAGAATAGTGGTTATCAGGGGATGGGAAGAAGGGGCATACGGGGAGTTGTTTTTTAACGGGTACAGAGTTTCCGTTGGGAAAGATGAAAAAGTCCTGCAGATGAATGCTGATGATGACTGCACAACAACGTGAATATATGTACACCAATGAAATGTGCATTTAAAGATGGTTAAAATGGTAAATTCGATGTTATATATATTTTGCCACAATTTTAAAGAAGTAAACAAGGGCCTCCATGGTGCTGAAACTATATTTAATTCTACATAGCACTACTTATAATCTGAGTAAAACATCTTGAAAAGATGTCTTATAAAGGCCAGATACGCAATTCAGCTTGTTCGGAGGCCAAACCTTACCCTCTGTTCCCTCTGACTCATCATGTTCACTACTCTTAAATCTTTGGGGGGGGGGGGCACAGTCCTCATACTTATACCCCAAAATACTTTCTTTTACGCTCTTCAAAGTGGATATAGAAATGTAGTGTAATTCCTTGAGTAAATCTATCCTAATAAATCTTTATCGGGAAGTTCTTTATATAGAAACATTTTATTTACAACAGCAAAAACTTAAAACCACCTAAATGCACAACAGTGAAGGGAAAGCTAAGTAAACTACATAGCAAATGGAATTATTACACAGCCAACAAACAGGATTCTATGAATGAGATGGAAAAATGCATGTGTGATCAGGGATTTTAACTATGTAAAAAATACATTCTAAAAAGACGACCATGAGACATCAACATGTTAATAGGTGATTACCTTTGAGAAGTATGAGTAATGATCCTTCTTTATCTTTAGAGTTTCTCTGCTTTTCAAAGATTCTCTATTTGTTTTTGCTTTTGCAATGCATTATTTTTTACTATGGGAAAACATATCCTTTTATTTTCTTTTAAAAGTAAATGACAGACAAAGAAGAATAAAAATTTAATTCCCACCCTCCACCCCCTGCCCCCAGCAAGTACTCACATTCTCGGGTATGCTGGGAAGTTCTCTAGTATCAGGCACGGTAAAATAAGAATGCTGGAAAAGAAAAGCAAATGCTATTTACTTTTGCAAAAATACGCAACAAGCATGTTACTCAGAAATTAGGTAAATGATCTGAAGGTAGTTCCTCACTCAGATGAGGAACAGAGTTTCACTCACAGGAAATGACTAGAGAATATTTTCTTTGGCTAATGCTGGGTTATAGCCAGACACATTAAATCACCAGTTCGGTAGACGGAATTCTTTTCTATGAGATGAACTTCTTCGGGAGATATAAATGAACAGCTCAAAGAGGTTAAAGGCTAAATTCCCCTACAATGTTTGCACACTTCTGAACACATGAAAGCTGCAGGCTTCATAATTTATTGTTCAATGAGGCAAGTGGCCTCGAGGGACCAAGTATCACTAGGTTCGCTCGGCAGTGGTCTTACCAACCAAACCTGCCATTTCATTTTAGCATCTGAGATTATATCCATACAAGCTGCAGGCAATATCTGCCCCAAAGGCCCAGCTGATGTTAAGGACAGCTCCAGCTGAAGGACTGCTGCACCGAGACCATTACAGATGGTTATTCTGTCCCCTAAGCATGCTCTGAAAAGAAGCCTCCTGGCTTCCAATGTCATCTCCAGTGAAGAGAACAGGAGACTCAAAGGAGCTGAAAACCTGACCTGTTCAAAGAACTTTCAAGGAGGCATCCCCATGTATGTAACGAGCACATGTCCCTGAGTTAAATGACAACAGGCTGGACTGAGGACACCTCCTCAGAGCTACTAAAGACTCGGAGGACAATGGCAAGCGGGAATGAAGAGTCTGGTGCTGGCCAATTAAAGATGGGATTGTGCAAAGGGCAGGAACGGTCACAGCAGAGAAGGTCAGCTTAGCCGTGGCCTAAGTTCAAACCTGGACCCCCAAGTGACATTTCAGGAAGTCCCTCCCCTCCGTTCTTAGATAATTGAAAAATAAGTAGGTCTCAAGAAGAATGAGTTGTATAGACTTCCTGAAATGAAAAGCTGGGGACATCTCCGGTAATGACAATAACAACAATGATAGTATAAGCTACTTGCCTAATATTCAACAGATACCGACCTGCTAATGGAAGGCTTTATGCCAAGTATCTGTATCAGTATTATCTTTAATTTCCCTAACAAATTTTAAGATACATCTTATCTCCATATTACAAATGGGTAAGTTAAGGCTTAAGGCGCTAAGGTCACAGGAACTGAAGGTGACAGGTGACAGGAACTGAAACCAGGTTCTGTAGAACTACAGCTATGCTCTTCCCACTGTAACAGATTGCTATATCCACGCTTTTTATGAACAAGTTATAGTTAAAGCCATGTCAACTGAAATAAACTAAAAAGTACAAACAAAAAAAATTATAAAAAGACCACTTTTGAAAAAAAAGAGAACACAACCCTCTGCAAAAGCATCATTCCAAAAAGCTGCAGGTCTGTGCCCAATGTCACCCATGAAGTATTACAGCAGAGATTATGTGGCATGAAAATTGGTTAACAACTCATTCAACAATGACGATTAAAATAGCAAAAGTAAAATACAAGGTTAAATGTGATGCCATGAGATACCAACTTCTATATGAAATGGCTAGAAGGGAGTCCCAGGAAATGTTCAGTAATGGACATCCATGGGTGACAGAGTGACAAAGTAATGGCTGGGACAATGAGGAAGAAAACACAAGGACCACAGAGTCACCACTTCCTAGCTACGTGATCTCAGGCAACCTCACTTAACAGCTCGGAGCCTCAATTTTTGAACTTGTAAGTGGGAATCATAAATATCTACCTCAAAACTGTTACAAAGAATAAATGTCACATATGTGAACTGCCTAACATTCCATGAATCTTTTAATAGAAAATTATTATTATTGCTCAGCTCCTAGTTTACATTTCCGTTTTTCTCAATCACCTATGTCAGACACACAGACGTATTCTGTTCTGAAGGACTGCCATTTTTCCACATTTCAGGCTTTATAAACTAGATGAGAGTCAGCCTTCAAAATCAGAAATGCAACATGGAGAGAATTCCTCCTGAATTGGAAAGAAACAAGTATCTGCCTTTACAGATGCAATGGGTTGTAAATAGTGAGGCATCACAATTCCAAAACCAAGTCGTCCCCAGGCTGTCCTTTGAGATTCTGTATTGCTCCATCACCCATGAAATGCTGGGACCAGAGGAGGTCAGAAACATTCCTAGGAACCACTGGCACGAAACAGCTGCACCTCCTCCCCCCAACAGTTTCTCCTCCTGCCCCTGGGATGGCTTGTCCTTGAGGTCTGGCAGCCACTCAGGGGAAGGAGTGGCCCTTCCTCCCCAGCAGCTGGTGACCCAGCCAGGCTACTCCACAGCTACCTGTCGGATGTCATTACAGACTGAAGCAGAGAGATCAAGCAGATTTAGGAAAAGGGACAGAGACAAAGGCAAGGTTGTTTAGTTATCTGGCAATGACCCAGGCAGGTTTAAAGCTCATTTCTTCATCTTTCCTAGGCAGTCTTCCCTATGAGTAGTTCTCTAACAAGAATCTTTTCTGACCTATGCTCTATTGAAATGAGCAAAAACCTCTACCAGCTCCTTCTTCGCCTCCTTTCTTTCAACACTCATGGCCTAGTGGAAAGAACACAGGCTGGGAAGTTAGCCCTGGGTTTGAAAACCCCAAACCTCTCACTTATTAACCACAAAATCTTGGATGAGCAAATACCTTTTCCTCTCTAAGCCTCATCTGTAAGACGAGAACACTACTATCTGTTTTATAGAGTTCTTTTGAGCGTTAGGGATGCATACTTGGCAGAAATTAAGAACTTAATAAATAGAAGATCTATTATTAGTTATTGGTAGTAATACTGCTTTCCATTTGCTCATCATAAAAAAAAAAAACCAAACCTGTAAGATATGTTCATTTTCTATGTGGCTAAATACCAGGATACTAACCACTAAATATCAATACTGTACCTGGTTCTAGTGAAGATGAAAGACAAAACTTGCTATTATTTTAAAAATCTATCCATCCATCCATCCATCCATCCATCCATCCACCCATCTATCTATTTACCCATCCATCCACCTATCTATCTAACCATCCATCTATCTATCTATCTACCCATCCATCCATCCATCTATCTATCTATCAAAAAGCAGACTGCCACATTCAACACCTCATTTGGATGTGTCTAGAGTCTTAGAAGCTTGACTGCCCTACGTTCTATGACTAGACCTTGAGAGCTTGTCTGCAGGTTCTAGCTGGGGAGCACAGCTACTCATATACCCTTGACTGGAGAACAGTCCTCCTCTGTCGGAGGAGGTTGTCCTCTTTGACCGAGCACATAACTTTCAGGAGGGACGGACATGGAGTGGTGAGGGAGGAAGGGGACACCTGCCTAGGGAGCCAGATCAGCCAGAACAACGGGGTGACAGATGTCACAGAGTGCCCTCACATCCAATAAAACTTTTTAAACATTCAGGGGGAGCCTGGATGGCTCAGTCAGTCAAGCATCTGACTCTTGATCTCAGGGTCTTGAGACCAAGCCCTGCACTGGGCTCCATGCTGAGTATGGAGTCTGCTTGAGATTCCCTCTCTCTGCCCCCACCCTCCGCCCTCCGCCCTCCCTACACCCTGCGCTTGTACAGTCTCTCTCTCAAAAGAAATAAAATCTTTTTTTTTTTTTAAGATTGTATTTATTTGACAGAGAGTGATCACAAGTAGGAAGAGAGGCAGGCAGAGAGAGAGAGAGAAAGGGAAGCAGGCTCCCTGCTCAGCAGGGAGCCTGATGTGGGACTTGATCCCAGGATCCTGAGATCATGACCTGAGCCAAAAGCAGAGGCTTAACCCACTGAGCCACCCAGGTGCCCAAAAGAAATAAAATCTTAAAAAAAAAAAAAAGGCAACTTTTAAAACATTCAGATCCCACAACATGGGGAAAACAGCCTAATCAAGAGCTGGCCTAAGGATATCCATCTTAGAATTCTGATGAAGGTCGTGACAAGGGCTTGACCTAGAGAATTAGAGAATTCCAGTAACCTGAAATATGAAAAAGATCCCCTACACCTCTTTTGATGCCTTATCCCATCAATGAGGAACTCAAGGTCTACAGAGTTAAAGGTTTTAATTAAGATCACTCAGGTCACTGGCAAAACTACAGCCAGGACTGAAGCTTCACAGTTCAGAGGATTTTCCACCCAGCATACTACATATCACTAGCATGTATGTTTAGAGAAACAATTATTACTACAGGCCAGGAATTGTGCTAGGCTCTGTCCATCCCTGTCCTTGAGGTATGTACAGCCCAGTGGCCAAGACAGGAAAACAGATGTGGTATGACTAAGCACTGCAAAGTGTACAAGATGCTTGGGGCAAAGAAGAAAACCTTGACTAAGCCTTGCGGAAGGGGGTCAAAGGGAGGATTTCTCTGGAAATAAAATCCAAGGTGAGTTCTGAAGGATGAACGTAGGCCAGCTTGGTAAAGAGGAGAGAGGTGGTATTGAAGGTTCAGGGGTAACAGGATGGCAAAGAGGCATGCACAGCAGTGCTGGGGGATAAAACATGAGGCAGGGAGCCCCAGAATGGGAGCTGATGAGGCACGTAGGGTCCATTCCAAGCCAAGCACCTGCCATCTAGGAGATGCTTGTAATGGGATGATAACCAAGAAGAGAGGAGCCTGGGGGCGTTTGAGACCCATTCCTCATGGAATCCCAGAGAAAGGAAGAAATTGAACTCCCTGGCCTGTCTCGAGTCCAGAGGTTTCAGAGTATTCGGAGGGAGGCCTGGGGAAGGTGCAGACAACAAAAAAACGATCTTGTTCAGCTAACTCTGCCTCCCTGCTAATAATGAAATAGTTTCTTGGTGATCGCTAATTTTCTGCCCCCACTTACCACGCTGAGATGAACAGACACTCCTGGGTCAGGAATGGGAAGTTTGTGCAGAGTTTCAAGAAGCTCATTCCACTGATTCTCCTGAAAGAAATAAAAGGCCTAAGTAACAAAAGCAAGGCTGAGCCCTTCGTCAGTCAGAGGCTTGCAGGGAGGTCTGGGCACATGGTAAGCTGGAGGCCCCCCATGACTGAGGGGGCTGGGGAGGTGCTGGCCCCCATACAGAAATAGGCTTGATATTCAAGCAGGGTTGGACAAAAGATACTGCTTATGGCTCAATATAACAGCCAAATAGATCCTCCCACACCAAGTCTGACATTTTCTACTGTGTGAGACACCTACCATGACCGCCTTTTATGGATCATATACCATAAGCTCTCAGCAAACCTATCCTCTTAACTCCATAGCAACAACTTTTAAATGCAAACAGTCCTAGCTCACAGGGCGGGGGTGGTTGGGAGAAATAAGGATGACACTATAGATCCTGTCTTCATCATCATTACCCTCAATTAATTTTATTGAGTGTTCACTGGATACACACAGCAGCATCCAATTATGGAAAGTTAAAATGAACTACATACAACAGTATGCAATATAGTATGGTGGCTGTGCATTTTAATTAGTGAAATGGAGCCACAGAATGAAATACAAAGCAGTACAAATTATTCGATTGAAAACAGATTCACTTTTAAAATGCTCAAAAGAACACTGCTTACAGAATTATGCAAAAGCCATTTTTCCCACCCTGTGGAATTGTCTGTGCTAACAGAACAATATTAAGCTTCCATGTGTTTCCATTTGTTATCTGTTTGATCCTCACAAATACCCCACTTTACAGACTGAAAACTGAGGCTCCAAAGGGTGAGACAACTTGGCTCAGATCGGCCAGTTAGTAAGTTGCACACTCAGGAGCTACATGAGGATTTGCTTGCTCTCTCAAGCCCAGAGAACTCTCCACTGCTCCACAACAGTCCCAGGTAGTGAATTTAAAGGAGAGGCAAAAAGAGGATGAGCCCAGATTAAAAACCTGCTTCAGTCTGAACTCTCATCATTCAATTTTCTCAAAGGGAAATGAACATGTGTGCACAGGCACAGTTAATTTTGCTGCACAATTACAGGACAGCAATTTTGTATTTCCCGAACTACTTAAAAGTGAGTTGCTGACATTATGTTCCATCGTCCATAAATACAAAGGACATTCTCCAGTACAACCCACAACTAATCATCAAAAAATCTGGAAATTAACATCAATAGAACATTACCATCAAATCCTCAGATCCCTTCAAGTTTTATCAACTGTGCCCATCACGTCCTTGGAGAGCGAAATAATCCAGCTCAGAATCGCATGTTGCCTTTAGTTACAATTCTCTGGTCTTCATCAGTCTGGAAAAGGTCCCGAGACTTTCCCAGATTTGTAGGCACTTGACAGTGAGACCAGCCATTTTGTTGAATAATTCCCAATTGTCTGATGTTTTCTATTGATTCAGACTTCAATTCATTCCATTACTCGCGATGTTCACTTTGATCATTTGATTAATTCTTCTGAAGTCTCTACTGGGAAGGTACTCATTCTCCCTTTGTGTTTAGCAAGCATTTTGTGGAGTGATACTTTATGTAAACATCCCCTTCCTCGTCAAAACTTTTAACTTATTTATTTATTTATATTGGTAAGCACATAAGGTTTCCTGTTTTATTCAAGGACTATAAATCTTTGCTATCATTATTTGTTTTAATGCTCAAATTGTCCCAGATTGGACCAGTGGGAACCCCCTTATTCATTTCAAGCTCACTCCTGTGTCTTTCTGACATGTCCCCAACATGTTTTGAGCACTTCCTCTGAGCATTTTTTGGCACAAAAAGATATTGTGGGTTCATTTTATACTTTCCCTGCCATGGCCCTAGAACTAGACGTTTCTTCAGAGAGCCCCGGCTCCTTTTAGTGGAGAATGTTATTTAGAAACCACAATGTGTGTACTAGGTGCACTCATTGCTATGTGGGTATTGCTAACCCCAGGCTCTTTTAGTGGTTAGAACCAGAAAACATACTATGCACACAGAGACC
>RCUC01104326.1:0-16845 GCA_003697995.1 Taxidea taxus jeffersonii
GATGGGCTAATGTTAAAGAATCACACGAAGCCTGCCTACCATTTACCTTGAATTCCCAGTACATGACAAGACAGACAGTCAGACCATAGTACCTAAATCGACCTTGGGAATTTTAGCCTTTGACAGGTGCCATAAGATAGAGGGTGGATTAAAATGAAGAAATAATAATATAGGAAGAAGCCATAGTTAAGTGATAGGCCTCTATGGGCAGTATCAGAATGAGAGTGGATAAGAGTGGAAGACCTCTGGCCACACAAGAGTAAGTAGATAAATCCACTATATCGTCTTCACAGTATTTCTTATCATTGTACAGTGAATTAATGTAATTGTGAATATGAGCTATAAATATACCTTTATTAATGCATTACTCAATAATTTTCTTTTAATATCATGTAGGAGTCTCAATTATTCTATATTTTGCGTTTCTATGTAACAGCTGCAGAGGAAGAATGATGTAAATGTAGACTAGTGACTCAGGGGCCATGAATTTCATTGTTGTAGGCAACATCATTTTCAAATATAGTGAATGGCTTTAATAACATTTCTAGCTAAATAAAGTCGAGTCTTTCGTAGATGTTCATGACAGTTACACTTCTGGAAAATCCAGTCTATGTAAAAACTGTGCACATGTCAAATGAGGTCAAATTCTTGGCTCAGATAATTATAAATAATATTTTCCCTATATGGACTTCTATGGTATATTCAAAATTTTAGAAAGACATAAAGGAATTCATGTCATTGTGTGGCACTATCCTACTCATTGCAAGGCCTGCTGAAGCCTACTTCCCACTTATTCAATGTCAGTACTACCCCTTCATAATATCCTAGTGACAAGATCATCCTTCAGAATTTCCAAAATGTCCCCTAGTGACAGGTACCACCCCACCATCTGTTTTTTTTTTTTTAAGAAAAATAGCTTTGTAATAAATAATGTGAGTATATCTCCTAGTTGAGGTATTTACATTTAGACTAAAATATGATTATCATTTTTAAATGGATTAACTGATCCCTAAATTGCTATACTAATAAAATTGTGGCTCAATAAAGATGTGAAATGAAAATTCAAAAAAATGGATTAACGGAGTCTGTGTTCACTTATAAAAATCCAACTTCATTACCAATGAATGTAAGAAATTCCAAGTTGGAAATGTTAATACTAACTTAACAATTTATATGACCAGCCATAGCACAGTCATTGATTAAACAATATGATTTCAAGTCAGAGGACTCATAGTTTCAAGTTCAAAACTCAGTGATATTTTTTTACTAGTTGTGTGAACTAGTACGAAATACTTAACCTTTTGATTCTCTCACCACTTCATCTGGAAAATGGAGATAATGGCACTTTATGTTGCTATATTTTTTAGAGGCAATGCAGATTTTTAAAAACCTACTTAAGAATTACCAATAGATATCAGCTATTGCTAATGTTGTTATAAAAGCAGTTTAGGTTTGAGCTATGTATTTCTTAAGCTATGTATTTCTTACTTTGTTTATTTATAAAACAAATATCAGATCATATTAAGCTACATTAAAAATATGGGCTCTATCAAAGTAGGTAGTCCAGAACAGGGAAATGTGCATTATAAAGAGTGATAAAATGTGTGAGATAGAAATAACCTATTTTTCTATTGTAGAAATAACTTTTTTCTGATAATTACAAATGTTATCCAGTAAATTCTTTTCTTTTCCTTTTAATGTCATGATTTTGCTGTCCCAATATTGGCTGGGAGGTGCCATAGCCAAGCTTTGCTTTTGTCTCAACACCGAGTAGTGATTGATTCACAGTCATTGCTCAAATGTTTTCTGAGAATAGCAAGTTCCTTAGCCTCTCCAGTGCCTATCTAGTATTTTTTAAAAACACTTTCTAAGCTATATTGAACACATTCCCCCCCTTGAAACAGTTCAAGTGCCTAAACCATATTCATCACCTCAAATTCTAAATATTCTGAGTAAACATGTGACACACATATAAAGTGCAAATCTATGCTTGTTTTCCCTCTGGCCCAGACTCTCTAAAGACTTCTTCCACAAGGTAGTCATTTGGAGGGTGGAAATGAGGAAACAAAATACATTTCTCCAATCAGAGCTGTGACTTAAACACGGGTCTTCCTTCTCCCAGTCCTCTTTCCTGCCTTTAATTCACAACAAGCAGCTGGGTTTCAAGTTGCTTGATATTTAAATCTTACAGATTGGTAATATGGTTAGCAATGAATTCTTTTTAACAAAATCTATTACAATAACATTTGAGAAGTGCCAGGGCTGTTTATCTCTACAACTATAATATATATTTAAAAACTTCATTCTTTTGCTATGCCAATGCTCTTCATAACCCCACCACTTCATATGATTAATGATTACCCTGGGAAAAAATGAACTGGGTTGGCCTGAAAGTTAATTTTAAAAGAAACCTGTTTTTACATAGACAAATTTCGTGGTTGGTTTTGGGATTTTACTACAAGATGGGGTTATTGAAAGGATCCTGCGGATGGACCTATTAGCCTGTTTTTGACCCAGTGAAGTATCTATGGGATCAGAGGGCAGCTTTATGCCTACCCCCTTCCCTCCCATCCTATTGACCCATGTAAAGGGTATAATAAGCACCAGCTTATTTTCTCAGCTTTTTTTATTTCAACCTTTGCTCTCCCCCCTAATCCCTGAAGCCCCATTTTCCTTATCCTGCTTTACTTTCTTCTCATAGCATTTTTACCACCTGGAAACATATATTAACTTATTTATCTGTTTATTGCTTGTCTCTTCAATAGAAAATAAGTTTCTCTGGGGCCAAGGCTTTATTTTGGTCACTGCTCCAACCTATGCCTGGGAAATGGAACACAATAAATATCTGTTGGATGAACGAATAAATCAAAGCCTTCTCTTGGACTTTATTAATGTAATAGATTTATGAAATTCTTTTGTTGTTGCCTCAAGTGGTCCAGTCTAGAATTATACTTGAATAGAGAAGAGTAGATCAAATTAGAGATTAATTGGGGAGCAGAATCATTACGTTATTTAACGCTAAGTGGAAATCTGGGAACCAAGAAATAAATCTTATGAGACTAATTGAAGACATTTCTTATAAGCTTTCAATATACTCTTTCTGCATCCCAGAGAACTAAGACCTAAAAGCCCTTGAAAAGTAACACATTCACACTTGTATTTCCATCAGACAACTTTCTTAAATCATAGTGTCAATTCTATTTATGACCCAAACACCCACCTCGTATGCAACTGAAGTATGCCAATTACCATGGGTAAGTTGGCATAGTGAAGAATCAGTCTACGTGCCATTTCCAGAGCAGCTAAGGAATACATTGCTCTTTTCCTTATTTGGTACTGTGATTATCAACTTATATTCTCAAGTCATTAAAGACTGTCAGAAAAGCAAATCATGAATACCACCTCCCACATGGTATAATTGGGAAGTTACTAATCAAGCAGAGAACAGAAGTCATGTACCTCAGAACATGGTACCTTACCAATAGCAACATATATTGTCAGAATCAAATGATGCATTCTGTTAGGTGACTGTATTTCCCTGGGAGGACTGTGAATTCAAAACTGCATAAGCATCCACATAGCTTACATATTTTTATTTTGTATGTAAAAAATATGTAAAAATGTATTTTACATATATTTGTACGCCATGTTCAAAATGCCTCTTACATTCACATATGTCACAAAATATCTAATGAAATCTTACAGTAGCTGCAGTCAGGCCAAATGTTCAGGAATTCTGGAAGAGGTAAGGGTCAGAATAGTCAGGGGAATAACAGATCAGCTTCCTGACCTCCTCCCTCACATTAGGGACAGTTCTAGAATGAATCAGAGAGCCAGGCTAGAAAGAAAGATGTTCAGAAATAAAGCTATTTTCAATAAGAGTTATGTCTGCTAAAGCGAATATGGCAAACATTTAATTGGCTTAAGGCACTAGACTAGGTCCCCTAAGAATTATTTTTGAGATCCTAGGTGGTATTGAAGTAGAATTCTATCTCCACATGGAGTGTTGGTGCCAGAATCTTTATACAAATGAACTGCCTTTTATTCTTCCCATTGCCTTTTCCCTCTTCCAAATAACACCAACATATATACTTAATTCAGAAAAGCATGCTTCGGTTTAAAGTTCTTATTAAAGCTCAGAACAAATTACTAGTATATAATTCTGAGGTTCATAATTTCCCTTTAAATAAGCTATAGGTTAATGTGTAAAAACCCCTGTGGATTTTTTCCCTTTGTTTAAATAATATCCTGTAATTCAAGCCAATATACTTTACAATAGCATGTTAAGGCAAATAGGAAAGCAGTTTAGCTCTAAATTAAGGTTTCTCCATCAGCACTTCTACTCACTCTGGATATTTTCTGATACAAAGCTTTGGTCTCTCCTTTCATGATGTTATTCTGCAGTAGTAAAGCAAGTAACCACAGCTTCATAATGCTAAGCACTCCAGTGGGAAACACAAACAGAGTGCATAAACCAAAGTATTCATTTCATGAGGTTTTATTAAAAGGCTTCACCTCTAAATTGAGCTGTCATACACTGTTGGGAAACTTTTTACCACAGTTTATTTTAACTATGTAAAACATTAAAGGAATGGAATTTCTTCAGCTTTTCATATAATGGGCATGACCCCTCTTACACACTACAAGCAATCTATACTGCATTTAATCAAATTGGCTGGAGAGTAAAATCAGGCCATATGTTTTCCCACTTTCCCCAATTCTCAGAAATGACCCCAACCTCGTTAACATGCTGTAGATTTTCATGTATACCCAGCAAGTTCTTTGGCGTTCTTACTGATAGAGTGTGCTGCATGATTAAAAGATATCCTTCAGATGAGAAGGACATTGGGTAATTTATAAATCATTCATTTGTGACACAGCTTTATACAGCATTTCAAGGAATTGCATTAACTGCTTTTGCAGTTTCCTCAAATGTTGCTTTCAGTTGACGGTGTCATAGGTCATTACTGATTTTTTCCTTATGTAAGCAATACCAACTTTCTATTAAAAATACTAATTTCCACCCTAGTACAGTGTCTTTTGAAGTAGCGTATATATTTAAAAAAATCAAGTTGCTTTGAAATATTAAAGGAATATATTTAACTGAAGGGTTTTCAGACAGGTTGTTTTTCTGTATTCCTGATGACAGAAAGATTTTAGCCTACAAAGTCAATAGTAAATTTTATTAAAGTCATTATTTTCCTGTTACAGTCCTCGTGCTTTAAATAAACTACAGCTGACAATGCTGTCTTACATACTGTCATACTGTAAAATGTCCCCTCTTTATTACCGCAGGGACAACTCATTTAGAACTTTGAAAGTGTTTTCACATTGGAGCTGCTCATTTGCAGAGCTGGCCTATGGCTGTGTTTAAAGAATGTGGTTGATACATCTCTTTTCCTCTAAATATTCTAGGGAAAAATATAAACTTGCCAACACAACATTTTTTAGATAAAGATTAATGTCCATTCTCCACAGATAAAATATATCTCAATCTTTCCATATTAGTGTGCTCTGACTACTTATGACATTATTTTTCCTGTTAGCCCACTGTGTATAAGCAAGAGCAAAGCGCTTGATGTGTATATCACATGTTTTGTTTTGGGGATTTTGAATTTCCCCCAAATTACATTCTTTAATGAATAACCCACCTCTTTTGCATCATCCTCTTGATCAACATAATCTTGATTATAGAGACGTATAATTGCCAGAAATTGAATAATAATCCAGAAAACATTTTAGGAAAATCAGAAGGAATATGTTTATAATTTGGGAGCCATGGTATATCATTCCAAGTTGTGCTTATTTAACTTCTTGTAAAATACACATTTTGTCCTACTGTCCTTTTCCATATATTGCATAATTTTTAATGAATTTTTATTTTCTTCTCCACATTGCACCCAAACCCCTATCTACTAAGATTCTACTGTGAAGAAAAAAAGAACAGAAAAAAAGCAGAGGAAAAAAACAAAACAAAACAAAAAAACAACTTGCCTTTATGTTGGAAGTTGACACAAGCAATGCCACTAAATCCACAAGTATTTCCTGACCTCTTTTCCTGTCGGAAGGTATTTCTATAAAGTACATTTGTACTGTTTGGGGCTATCGAAATCAGATGAAACTTTACCCCAAAGTCTTCAAACTCATGGCAAGAATGGCTAGAGTCTCCTTTCTTCCATTTGGAGAAAAGAGCAGAGAGAAGAGGCCAGAGGCAGAGTTAACTCTCTGCAGAGATATGGCTGGTCCTCTCCTCCGCCCTCCAAATCTGGCATCATTTCATTTTAGCTCATGCTATCCTCAGACCCACAGGAAAAATGAGAAGATGTGTGAAAACCCTTGTCCTAGACTAATAAAGACTTGATCAATGGCAAGTCTTTGATTTCAAATCCAGTTCTCTCTCGTTCGATCTTCAGAAAGTAATTTTTGCTGCTTGTCTGTGCCTACATTCGGATCTTGCTGGTGTCTATTTCTGTGGCCTTTTAGATCAGGTAAAATAGAATGGAGACCATAAAATATTCTCCCTTTGAAAGATAAAATAATTCATTTAATAAAATACTGTAAATAACTAGCTAATAAATGTCATCTCTATAAAAGGAGAAATATTTTTTAATTAACAAACATTTACAATTTTTTCTCAGTTTATTTATTCAGTCTTTTGCTGTGACAGAGTTATATTTAGTTTGTATTTAAGTCATCCTCACTCCTCACTACACACACACACATACCCAGAAACACTCATATATATTATTCAACACAACCCATAACCTAGTCAATAATTATGACAACCTTGAATCTTCCTTATATCCCTTCTACACAGCCTAGAATACCAGCTAAACCACAATCACTGGAGTTCCTTATACCACATGGTGTGAACCTAGATGGTATCAAAATGCCTGATTTGTGATGTGTGTGTTACTGTTCACTTAAAAGTGCTTTTACTACCTTTTCTTATCAATGGAAAACTTTCAAGGTATTTAAAAGCAATGCCTTTAAACATTCTGGCTGCAATAAAGCAAAAATGGCAGGTGGCTATATGAAAGAGGTAGAATACATTTAAAGGAAATCACTCATAGGGAAAATGTGTAACATTGCTTAGAGTCTATTTATATACTTTCTACTGGGAAGAATGTGGTTTGGGGTGATGTGGGATTCTTTCCATTTGCCCAGTGAGAACATTAGCTGTTTTATAGAGCACTGTTGTTATTTTTAAGAAAGATGGAAAAATGAAACATTAGAAAATCTGCCTAGCAATAAGTACTGAGTTCAGCAATGATAAATAAAGAGGCCAGAAGGCTAAACTTAAAATCCACAAATTACTTAAATAGAAAAGATTAAAATGCTTTACCATTAGACAACATTTTTGACGACTAGAGGAGAGGGAACCTAATGTTTATGAAGCAAGACTTCTCACTGATTAAGGAAAAGGAGAGAAACAGATTGTACTTGCTACCCTGAGCAGGTTATCTAATGTGACTAATACACACTTGTTTAAGGATCAGGAAAATGATGCTTTGGCATTCAGAGAAAAACAACAACAATAACAACAATAACAACAACAACAGCGTAACTGTTCTTAATATAAGTCTATAAGTCACCAAGAGAAATCTCTAAAACCTGTTACAATGAGAAGTTAGGCTTGGGATAAAACTGAACAAATAATATAATTTGCCTCCCTTCAACCTGGAAGTTTCCATTTTGCTTCCTTTATGGAGTGTCACTGTCACTCTTGTATTCAGTGCATTCAGTGGCAGTTGGGGACCTCTAAAGGACCATGTGTAAACTAGATAAAACTTTTAAATTATACTCATTAAATTATACTTGTTAGAGGTAAAAATTCCCAAAATTTACTAGTCTCTAAAACAGAAATTATTTGTATTTAGGACTGTAGTCTTAAGTGCTATCTAAGTATGACAGTTGAATTGATAAACAATTTAGAAAAATGACCAATTTTTACCATGGAAGCTAAGATTGTATCTATAGACAGTAAAACCTCTATTAGAAAACGTTTGGCCCACTGTCACTATGTCACAGATTCTTAGGATTTTAGAGCTGGAAGAGAAGCCCTCCCATAATACCTATGAAGAATCAAGACACTGACTGGAAGCAGAATTTCCCTCAGTGCTTAGTACCCATCAGCAAATGTACAGATGGGAAAAGTTTTGACATAACTGAATCTCCACATGGGTCTCCAAAATTGTAGGAATTAATTCATTTTTCTATATGATTGTTGTTTCAACCTAAGTACATCCTAAAAGTGAGGAAATATACACGGCCCCAGAGACAGGAGAGGAAGAACTACATTTCTCAGATGTTTTAAAGCAAAAACAATATTGAAAGCTTGTGTTTGAGAATGAAAGTAATCCTCACTCAGCCATCCTGTGTCTGTAATGAATTCTGAGAACCCTGAAAATTCTACATTTGAAACTTGGGCTTTCAGATTTTTATGTGGGTATATTTGTCAAAGTAGATGGATACAACACAGGGTATTTATGTGTATTTAGGAGTTTGATAGGTTTATTTTTATTTATTTTTTAGAAGATTTTTTTCTACGTATTTGAAAGAGAGAGAAGAGATTGAGAGAATGAATGGAAGAGGGTAAGAGGGAGAAGCAGACTTCCTGTGGAGCAGGGAGCTAGGCACAGGACTGGATCCCAGGACCCTGAGGTAGATGTTTAACTGACTAAGCCACCCAGGAGCTCCCCTCCCCCCTGATTCTAATTATTTTATTTATTTATTTGAAAAAGAGAGAGGAGTTTGCTAATTTTATATAGAAATTTTATTCTTTAGATAAATAGTATGTGGGCTTCACAGATGTTAGGGGACAGGCTGGTAAATAGGTTAGAAACTCTAGAAACTGTTTTTAATCACTTGTTAACATAGAAAATTCCCTCTGAGTAATTTTGGACATGATAGATGGACTCTAAAATTTTATTTTAAGGGGCACCTGTGTGGCTCAGCCCACTAAGCATATGACTTTTAATTTTGGCTTAAGTCATGATCTGAGGGTCATGGGATCTAGCCTCTTGTCAGTCTCCATGCTCAACATAGAATCTGCTTGAGATTCCCTCTCTTCCTCTCCCACTGCCCCTCCCCTTAATTGTGTGTGCACCCTCTATAAATAAATAAATAAAAATTTAATTTTTTTAAAGGTTTTATTTATTTATTTGACAGAGAGATCACAAGTAGGCAGAGAGGCAGGCAGAGAGAGAGGAGGAAGCAGGCTCCCTGCTGAGTAGAGAGCCGGATGTGGGGCTCCATCCCAGGATCCTGGGATCATGACCTGAGCGGAAGGCAGAGGTTTTAACCCACTGAGCTACCCAGGTGCCCCTAAAATTTCATTCGAAAACAACATGCTGGAGGCCAAGGAAAGAAACTCCTGAAAGGATTAAAAGAAATAGTAACTCCTGCTTAAGATGATAAATAAAATGGAGTTAACAGCAGATTGAAAATTGCAGGAAAAAAAAACAACAACAACAGAGAGCTGGAAGACATAGCAATAGAAACTTTCTATAATAAAACAAAAGAGAAACTATAATTTAAAATATATCATAAATGAGCTGAATGACAACTTCAAATAGCTTCTTGTGCATGTAACTGGGGTCTAAGAAGAAAAGAGAAAAAAAAACCTGAATAATTAATAATAATTTTCCAAATTTGAGTAAAATGGTAAAGCCACAGATACAAGAATCTCAGTGAACAAGAACTATAAAGTAAGCACAAAAAAATCAAAATCAAATACCTCAAAACTAGTAATAGAGAGTACATCTTAAAAGAATACAGAGGAGAGGCGCCTGGGTGGCTCAGTGGGGTAAGCCTCTGCCTTTGGCTCAGGTCATGATCTCAGGGTCCTGGGATGGAGCCCCGCATCAGGCTCTCTGCTCAGCAGGGAGCCTGCCTCTCCCTCTCTCTGTGCCTGCCTCTCTGCCTACTTGTGATTTCTGTCTGTCAAATAAATAAATAAAATCTTTAAAAAAAAAAGAATACAGAGGAAAAGACTGTTATATATGAAAAGCAAAGTTCAAGACAGAAGTTTCTCACCAAAAACAATGCAAAGAAGAGTGGAAAACCATGTTTGAAATACTCAAGTTCACCTTTAAAGTATGAAAAACAAAACCAAAAACAAACAAACAATGGTCCAAACCCTGTCAACCTAGAATTCTAGACCCAACAACATATATTTTAAAAGTAAAGACAAAATAAAAACTTTTGTAGATATAAGAATAGCAGAAAGAGAATTTACAAAGTGGTTTCGAGAGAAGGAAGATAAAGCATAATAGAAACATGGTTTTACACAAATGAAGGAAGAGAACCTAAACAGTAACTACATGGATAAATATATAAAAGTTCCTTCTGACTACTTAAAGCTCTTAAAAAGAGAGTTTTCTAAAAAGCCATATACAACTTACTTTTAAAAAATCACTGAAAAGACATTAAGAGAAAATCAAAAAGTATTTTCGTTGAAATGGAATGAAAACACCACTTAATCAAAATTTATATGATTCCTTTAAGGTAGTAGTAGAGGAAAATTTACAGCAGGGAATGCCTACATTGCAGAAATCTCAATTCAAAGATCTCACTTCTGTCTTAAGAAACTAGAAAAAAGAACAAATGAAACCCAAAGTAAGCAAAGGAAATGTGGAAGACAATGAATTAGAAAACAGAAAAACATTAGAGAAAAATAAATTAAACCAAAGCTGGTGTTTTGAGAAAATCCAATTAAATTAATAAACCTATAACCAGAATAATCATGAATAAAAAGGAATATTGGGGATGAGAGAGATGACATCAATGCAGATTATACATAAATTGGAAGGATAATAAGAGAATATTTTGAACATCTTTCTTTTTTGTTGTTGTTGTTTTTTAAAAGCTTTTATTTATCTGGGGTGCCTGGGTGGCTCAGTGGGTTAAGCATCTGCCTTCCACTCGGGTCATGGTCTCAGGGTTCTGGGATCCAGCCCCGTGTCAGGCTCTCTGCTCAGCAGGTAGCCTGCCTCCCGCTCTCTCTGCCTGCCCCCCCTGCCTACTTGTGATTTCTGTCAAGTAAATAAATAAAATCTTAAAAAAAAAAGATTTTATTTATCTATCTGACAGAGAGAGAGAGAGATCACAAGCAGACAGAGAGGCAGGCAAAGAGTAGGGGAAGCAGGCTCCCTGCAGAGCGGAGAGCCCCATGGAGGTCTCAATCCCAGGACCTGGAGACCACGACCTGAGCAGAAAGCAGAGGCCCAAACCACTGAGCCACCCAGGTGTCCTGAACATCTTTCTGACAAAAAAATTGGACAACATAGATAAAATGGACAATTCCTTGAACAATACTTTTGAATCTCACTCTAGAAAAAAATAAATAAAATAGCCATACATCTACTAAATATTTGAAATTATATCTTAAAATTTTACTACAAAGAAAATTTCAGATGTCTTCATTGGTAAATTCTACCCAAAACATCAATTTTACAGAAAATCTTCCAGAATATTGAAGAGGAGGGAACTCATCCCTATGAAGTCAACTGAACTCATCTCTATGAAGTCAACATTATCCTGATAGCATACCAGACCAAAAAATACAAAAAAGAAATGTACAAAACAACATCCTTCTTGGATATAGATGTGAATATGTTAAACAGAATTTTAGCAAACCAAATTCAACATTATTTAAGAAGATAAATACCTCATGACCAAATGGGTTTTATTTTAAGAACTATTTAGCATTTGGGGAAAAAATCAATATGAATCAATCCCATTCAGCATGTTAATAGACTGAAAAAAAAACAGATTGCATCTCAATAGATGCAGAAAAAGCATTTGACAAACTGCAACATTCATTTTTGATTAAAACTCTCAACAAATTGGGAATAGAAGGAACTTCCTTAATCGAATAAAGGCCATCTACAAAGAAACTCACAGCTAACATCACACTTGTGAAAGTGTGAAAGACTGAATACATTTTCTCTAAGATCAGCAACATGACTAGATGTTCACTCTTACTACTGTTCTTCAACTTTGCAAGGGAAGTTCTAGCCTATATTTTAAGTCAACTCACAAAAATATGAAGAATCCAGATTACAAAGTAAGATATAAGATTCTTTATTCATAGACAACATATCTTCCATTTAAAAATCTGATGAAGGGGGCACCTGCGTGGCTCAGTGGGTTAAAGCCTCTGCCTTCAGCTCAAGTCATGATCCCATGGTCCTGGGATCGAGCCTCACATCAGGCTCTCTGCTCAGCGGGGAGCCTGCTTCCCCCTCTCTCTCTCTACCTGCTTCTCTGCCTGCTTGTGATCTCTGTCTGTCAAATAAATAAAATCTAAAAAAAAAAAAAATCTGATGAAGGGGCACCTAGGTGGCTAAGTCATTTAGCATCTGCCTTTGACTCAGGTCATGATCCCAGCATCCTGGGATCGAGCCCCACTTCATACTCCCTGCTCTGTGAGAAGCCTGCTTCTCCCTCTCCCGCCTCTCCTGTTTGCATTCCCTCTCTCACTGTCTCTCGCTCTGTCAAATAAATAAAATCTTTAAAAAAATTTAAAAAACCAAAAATCTGATGAAATCTATCAAAATGTTAATAGAGCTATTAAGGTAGTTTAGCAAGGTTGTAGGACCTGAGATTGACATACAGAAGTCAATAGTATTTTATACGTACCAGCAACAATCAAAAATAAAAATTTAGCATTACCATTTCTTTTAAAGATTTTACTTATTTATTTGCTAGAGAAAGAGTGAGAGTGAAAGAGAGAGAGAGAGAGAGCACAGAACCAGGGTGGGGGGCAGCAGACAGGGAGAAACAGGCTCCCAGCTGAGAAAGGAGCCCAATGTGGGACTCTATCCCAGAACCACGGGATCATGACCTGAGCTGAAGAACCACCCAGGCATCCCCGCAAAATTATCATTTTTTTTTTTTAAAGATTTTATTTATTTATTCGTCAGAGAGAGAGGGAGAGAGAGCGAACAAGCACAGGCAGACAGAGTGGCAGGCAGAGGGAGTAGCAGGCTCCCTGCCGAGCAAGGAGCCCCATATGGGACTCGATCCCAGGACACTGGGATCATGACCCGAGCCGAAGGCAGCTGCTCAACCAACTGAGCCACCCAGGCATCCCAAAATTATCATTTTTAATAGGATAAAAAATGAAATGCTTAGGAATAAAGTTGACAAAATGTGTGCAAGACCTAAAAACTGAAAACTATAAAACAGTGCTGAAAGAAATTAAGGAACTCCTAAATAACTAGAACGCTTTATTACAGTCATGGGTCAGGAGACACATTATTGCCAGTATGTCAGTTTGGTCTAGAATTGACCTGTTGATTCAACACCAAATCCCACCAAATGTTTTTATGGAAGTTGACAAGCCGATTTTAAAGTTTAAATGGAAATGCAAAGGATTTAAAAGAGCCAAAACAATTTTGAAAAAGAAAATCAAAGTTGGAAGACTAACACTACTTGATTTCAAGACTTTTTATAAAGTTACCATAATGGAGAGAGTGTTATAGTGATATAGTGTAGGCAAATAGATCAATGAAACGGAATAGGGAATTTATTAGGAGACACACACATAAGAACTCATTTTCACAAAGATGGAAAGACAATTTAACGGAAAAAGTATAACCTTTCAAACAAATTGTGTTAAAACAAGGGGTATTCATATGCAAAAACATGAACTTTAATCCATACCTAGTATGGATTACCAGATATAAAAAGTAACTCAAAATTAATTGTAGACCTAAAATGGTAAAAATTCTAAAGGTAAGTAGGAGAAAAATTTTTGATTTTGGATTAGGTAAATAGCTCTTAAATATGACGACAAAAACAACTCACTAAAGAAAAATAATGATAAATTGGACTTTATCACAACAAAAAACAACTGCTCTTTGAAAGACATTGTTAAGAGAATGAAAAAGAATAGGGTTAAGATAGGACTAGAAGAAAGTATTTGGAAAATGTCTATCTGATAAAGAATTTGTGGCTAGACTATAGACAGAACTCTTACAAGCCAAGAGTAAGAATATAAACAACCCCAAAATTTAGACAAAAGATTGGATGGTAACCTTACCAAAGGAGATATATAAATGATAAACAAGCATATGAAATGATGCTCAATATCATTACTTATTAGAAAAATGGAGGGGTGCTTGGGTGGCTCAGTGGGTTAAGCCTCTGACTTCAGCTCAGGTCATGATCTCAGGGTCCTGGGATTGAGCCCCGCATCAGGCTCTCTGCTTGGCGGGGAGCCTGCTTCCCCCGCCCCCGCCCGCACCGACTGCCTCTCTGCCTACTTGTGATCTCTGTCAAATAAATAAGTAAATAAAAAATTTTCAAAAAAAAGGAAATTAAAACCATTATGAGATATCGTTATTTATAGGCATTAAAATGGCTAACATTAAAAAGATTGACCATACTAAGTGTTGGTGAGGTTATGAAGCAACTGTACAGTACTGGTAGGAATATAAATTGGTACAATAACTGTGGAAATCAGTTTGACACTTTGCTAAAAGTTTAATATATCACCCATATGATCCAGTCAATTCCACTCCTAGGTATTTGCCCAAGAGAAACAAAACCTACGTCCAATGAAATACTTGTACCTTTGTCTATATAGAACCAAACTGGGAAACAAGTGAAATGTACCATCAAGAGGTAGATGGGCAAACAACTTCTGATATATCCATTCAATGAAATTTATTCAACAATAAAAAGAAATGAACATATGCAACTTGGATAAATCTCAAAACAGTTACATTGAGTGAAAGAAGCCAAACAAAAACTGGTATTTGTTGTATGATTTCATTCATAAAAAAATTCAAGATCAAAACTAACCTATCATGGCAGAAAACATACACATGGTTGTCTGGGGATAAGAAAGATTGGGAGGGAGTGGTTATAAAGGGGCATGAGGAATGATAGATATGTTCATTTTTTTTATTCTGATGATGGTTTTCCAGGTATGCATAAGTGTCAAAACTTACAAAATTAAACACTTTAACTAAGTAGTTTATTGTATGTCAATTACATCTTAGTTGACTTGTTAAAAATTATTATTGAGATCAGTTTGATTTATTGCTCACTCTTTTAATGTGTTTTTTAGATAAATGGAAAGTCACAATTTTGTACACTTATTTCTGGGGTTCTTCCTTAAGAGACCTTGCCTTTCCAAGCTCATCAGAAGACTCCAAGGAGAGTTTACATAGGGAATCACCAGCAATTCTCACTGTCCTCTTTATCTTAGTGTTTACATTATTAATGTACCAGGTATTGGGAAAATCATTTTATTTCCACACTTATATTCAATTTTCTTTTCATTTTCCTTTTTTCCTTTACTGTAACTCTCTGCGTAGTTACCTTCCCCAATTTTCTATATAGTATATAGCCAACAATATACCTAAAATTTAAGGTTCTTTACTCACGTTACTTTTCTTGGTCTAAATGTCAGGTCAATGAAACAGGGTTTGGATTTTTTTTTAAATTCACAAGAAAACAGAAAATATTTATGCATGAAAATGGAGGACAGATATAGGATGGCAAATACAGCATTATTATATCACACAGAGAAGTTTAGCATATAGGGTTTCCCAGATAGATAAATCTGTATCTCTTTACTGTTCTCACTGTTCACTTACTTCTAATAGGTCTTCTAAATGGAAGAGTTATTACTAGTCCATTATTAGTATTAGCTCTTCCCTTCAAGAAATTTCGGCACCTTTTTCTTGTGTTCTATATTAGCATCTGCTATGACTTTCATTACTGTCCAGGTGCCTTCCAATCATTTGGTGCTCTCACCTTGGGAACTATTCACCTCATTTCTGTTCTCTTTCTTCCTATTTCCAATGTACATCTTTTGTTTATCTTCTGAGTAGACCAAATTTTTGGTAGTATACATTGAAATCCATTGTCCTTATAGGTTCTTCCTAACTCAGGCTATATTTCCTTTTTCTCTTGGAGCTCTTTGAAGATGTATGCAAAGGGTGTCTCCCAATTTGAGTGGATCAGGAGGATGGTTAACAATAAAAATCAAAATGTAATTTTTATGTAGGGAAACCTGAGCACTCTTATATATAACTATCATAAGTCATCTCCCCAGGAAAAATATTAAAGAATATGTTGCTTTTACTGATTGGTTAAATGCAGCAAAAGAGGCAAAATGTGTTAGAAAAGTAGAAGGATTTTTACTTCACTGGAGTTTAATGTGGTATATGGTACCCTAATGAATACTGAAAACTCCAGTGAAATCTCTACTTTACTTGCACCCTGTTGATGAAACGTGTCAGTTTGATGAGAAGTCATCCAATGCAACGACGTTCACATTTACTTTGATATAATAACGTAGGAGGTTGTATCTACAGGTCTTTTAGCATTTTAGAAGTGGGCATATGATTGGTAATTGGTTATGTGAAAGCTCAAGTAATAAAACTGAGTAAAATTTAGTAAGCATCACTAATGAGTTTAACTAAAAATAATCACTAAGTGAGAACATAAGCATGCACTGCACATGCCTATAGTAATTTCTTCCTATCTATTATCCAGAAATTTTCATCATGGTCAGGGTATCATGCCAGAGTTAAGCCAAGAAATCTAGTAATTCTGATTTTGGAATTGATTAGATCCTGCAAGTAACAACAATTCCCAAATTCCATTCATAGAAAGTTTCTTCTGAGCTGCTTTTGTGTTTGCATAATGTTATTTTCATACCAAAGTTCATTTCACTGGTTCTCCTGGATTCTGGATTTATATCAAGTGCAAGTGAAAAAAAAAACTCAATATCAAGAAAAATTACGTAACAATGACCTAAAAGGCACTAAATACAAATAAAGTGATTTAGTAGATTATTCAATAACAAAGTTGCCCTTAATA
>RCUC01104327.1:0-11898 GCA_003697995.1 Taxidea taxus jeffersonii
TTATTTATTTATTTATTTGACAGAGAGATAGAGAGAGAGAGCACAAGTAGGCAGAGTGGCAGGCAGAGGGAGAGGGAGAAGCAGACTCCCCACTGAACAGGGAGCCTGACAAGGGGCTCAATCCCAGGACCCTGGGATCATGACCTAAGCTGAAGGCAGCTGCTTGACCAACTGAGCCACCTGGGCACCCCTATCAATAACTTTTCTAAATAGGAGATGTTATACCTGAAAGACTTCTTGCATGAAGAAGTAATTCCAACATCCCTTAATTTTTACCAGGTATTAACAATTTATTTGAGAGGAATGGGTGTTTATTTTGTCATATGTGTTTGAGTTATGTGTATGTGTGCACAGGCATTAGAGTACACAGTAGTCTTAGAAAGTTGCTCAATATTCTCCAGGTGCATAGATTCTTGGAAAGCCACTGTAACAGTTCGGATGATGTCACTATCCTAAAAGTGGTCAAAACAAAAAATACATTTGTTATCCTGAGTACCAGGAAGTCCAAGGGCAGAATAGTTCCAGGATTAATTCAGTGGTTCTGAATGTTGTCAAAACTCCAGGCTCCTTTCATCTCTTCACTGTGTTATGGCCAGTGTTTTGATTTTTCCTTATCTTTGCCCTTCAAATTTACAGGATGACTGCTGCAGAGCCAGGCATCACATCCTCACATAGCAGCACCCCCAGGAAGAAAGGGAAATACTTTTTCCTCTCTTATGTCTTATTAGAGAAGACAGCCATTTGCAGACAAGCCCAGAAAATTTCTGACCAAAGCCTGCTGGCGAGATTGAGTCACATTTTCATGTCCTAGCTGCAAAGAAGGCTAGGAAAGGATCAAGTAGTCTAAAATTTATCTTAGGTCATACGGTAGCTCTGTTTTTAACATCTTGAGGGAACTCCATACTGTTTTTCAGAGTGGTTGTACCAGCTTGCAATCCCACCAACAGTGTAAGAAGGTTTCTCTTTCTCCACATCCTCCCCAGCACTTACTGTTTCTTGTTTTGTTAATTTTTGCCATTCTAACTGGTGTAAGGTGGTATCTCATTATGGTTTTGATTTGTATTTCCTTGATGGCTAGTGATGTTGAGCATTTTTTCTTTTTCTTTTTTTTATTTTATTTTATTTATTTATTTGACAGAGAGATCACAAGTAGGCAGAGAGGCAGGCAGAGAGAGAGAGGGAGGAGGAAGCAGGCTCCCCGCTGAGCAAAGAGCCCAATGCGGGGCTCGATCCCAGGACTCTGAGATCATGACCCGAGCCGAAGGCAGAGGCTTTAACCCACTGAGCCACCTGGGCGCCCCTCAAGAGTCAGATGTTTAACCAACTGAGTCATCCAGGTCCCTAGAATAATTTCACTAGTTTAAAGAACTCTTTGGGAATTTTAATCAGAACTACATTGATTATATAACATAATTTTAAGAAAATGAGCATTCTTACAATAATGAGTTTTCCCTATTCCATTCACAAACCCAACACAGCTTGCCATTGGGATGCATTCCATTTTGATGGCCAAATTATTTGACCATCAATAAAGAATAAAATATTCCTTAATACAAATACTGGATTTTCCTATATTGATTATCAAAATTTTGTTTGAATAGGGAGTAATACACCCATTTGTCTTTTAAAAGAGCTTCTAAATGAAAGTTACCACAATGGCCATTGTGTTTATTTAAAAAGCAAGCAAATATTCAATAAGTATATTTTGCTTCTTTTATATTTATATAATATCTCCTCATAATGTCATAGTTTTTCATGTACCTTTGACCCCTCTTTCTATTTTTGGTATCTCTCCAAATTCCATGTCTCAGGGAACCACTCTAGACTATTGCTAAAAGATTTCTCCATTTCCATTTCTGGTGCCACTAACCTAACCCAAACACTTGTTGTTTACAAGCTTGGCTTAAACAATTATTAGTGAAGTTTTTCTAGTTGGTCCCTACTTTCTTCTTTTTCTTTTCAGGCTGCAATCTTGTTCCCTCACTCTCTTATTGTCTTTATTTGTCCTTAACACTACTGTTCATGTTTTTTTTTTTTAAGATTTTTATTTATTTATTTGACAGACAGAGATCACAAATAGGCAGAGAGGCAGGCAGAAAGAGAGAGAGGAGGAAGCAGGCTCCCTGCGGAGCAGAGAGCCTGATGTGGGGCTCGATCCCAGGATCCTGGGATTGTGACCCGAGCAGAAGGCAGAGGCTTTAACCCACTGAGCCACCCAGGTGCCCCATCATGTTGGTTTTTATTTTATTTTATTTTTTTAAGTTTTTAAGTTCCAGTTAGTCGATATATAGTTTTAGGTGTACAATATAGTGATTCAACACGTACAATGCCCTGTGCTCATTACAACAAATGCAGTCCTTAATCCCAATCACTGTTTCACCCATCCTCCCCCCAGCCACCTCCTCTTTGATAACCATCAGTTTGTTCTCTATAGTTAAGAGTCTGTTTCTTGTTTGCATAGCTCTCTTTCCCCCTTTGTTAGCTTGTTTTGTTTCTTATATTCTACATATGTGTAAAACCATGATATTTGTCTTTCTCCAACTGACTTATTTCCCTTAGCATAATACTTTCTAGCTCCATCCATGTCCTTGCAATGGCAAGAGTTCATTCTTTTTGGTGGCTGAATAATATTCCATTGGATATGTATACCACCTCACCTTTATCCATCTGTCAGTTGATTGGAACTTGGGCTGTTTCTATAATTTGGCTATTGTAGATAATGCTGCTATAAACTTCAGAATGCATGTATCCCTTTTAATTAGTGTTTTTGTATTCTTTGGGTAAATACCTACCAGTGCAATTGCTGGATCATAGCATAGTTTTATTTTTAACTTAAAAAAATATTTTATTTATTTATTTGTCAGAGAGAGAGAGAGAGAGAGAGAGAAAGAGCAAGTGAACACAAGCAGGGAGAGCAGCAGACGGAGGGAGAAGCAGGGTCCCCGCTGAGCAGGGAGCCTGATATGGGACTCAATCCTGGGACCCTGGGATCATGACCTGAGCAGAAGGCAGCCGATTAACCAACTGAGCCACCCAGGCATCCCTATTTTTAACTTTTTGAGGAAACTCTCTGCTGTCTTCCAGAGTGGCTGCACCAGTTTGCATTCCAACCAACAGTGCATTCTTGCCAACACCTGTTGTTTCTTGTGCTGTCAATTTTAGCCATTCTGACAGGTGTGAGGTGATACCTCATTGTAGTTTGGATTTGTATTTCCCTGATCATCAGTGATGTTGAACATCTTTTCATATTCCTGTTGGCCATCAGTATGTCTTCTTTGGATAAATGTCCATTCATATCTTTGACCCATTTTAAAATTTATTTTTAAATTTTAAATTTTTAAATTTTTTAAAAAATATTGTATTTATTTATTTGACATAGAGAGAGTGAGCACAAGCAGGGGGAACAGCAGGCAGAAGGGGAGGGAGAGGTAGGATCCCTGCTGAGCAGAAAGCCTGATGTGGAGCTCCATCCCAGAATTCTGGGATCATGACCTGAGCTCTAGGCAGCTGTCTAAATGACCAAGCCACCCAGGCACTCCCTCTGCCCACTTTTTAGTTGTATTATTCATATTTTGGGTGTTTAATTTTATAAGTTCTTTATAAATTTTGGATTCTAGCCCTTTATCGGATATGTCATTTGCAAATATCTTTTCCCATTCCATACGTTGCCTCTTAGTTTTGTTGATTGTTTCTTTTGCCCTGCAGAAGATTTTTATTTTGATGCAGTCCCAATAGTTTATTTTTGCTTTTGTTTCTACTACCTCAGGAGACATATCTAGAAAGAAGCTGCTATGGCCAGTGTCAAAGGAGTTACTGCCTGTGTTCTCTTCTAGCATGTTTATTTCAGGTCTCACATTTAGGTCTTTAATGACATGCTGATTTTTAAACACTACTTTGTATTGATATGCTCCTTCTCATTAAGACTTTAGCCATCCAATAGCATGGAGTCCTAGCATCCAATTTCCAAATCTAGAGTTAAGAACAAGAACAATACACCAAAGATGGAGCTGTAGAAAACAGAAAAGAACTTGGGTTCTTAATGATATTGTTGAGCCCCGAGTCAGTTTAACTGGAGATGTACAACAAACTAGACTTCTTGCTATAGAAGATAACAATTTTTCTTATCAAATTGAGCTGTAATTTCCTGATATTTGTTGCTAAAATCATCCTAGGTAATATAGGATCTCACATTAATGCTGGTGGATGGCCAAGACTGCATGGAAGGAGACTTCCTCAGTAGGTTCCTAGCCTGAATTAAAAGCAACTGGTAACTCATGGCTCTCATGGGCAATAAGAAGATGAGCAGAGGGTTTGAATAACTCTAGCAAGGAAACCTTTCTTGGATGCCCCCATGTCACACTGGTCAGGACTGTGTCATGGGTATGAGGAACAGGATGATCGTGATTCCAGTGGTGCCAGAGAGTCAACCACATTGACCATATTTGTGTTTCATTGAGTAGATAGTGATATGTATTTGTTGAATTTTTGCTTATAAGACTCTTAAAATGTCTGATTCATAATTTCATAGCTTTTAAAGTTGGAAACTTAGTGCTGTCATTCCCCAATATGGTGGTTCACTCATTGAATCACCTGAAGAACCTGAACAAACTAAAAACAACTGAGCAAACTCCCTTCCTCCCAAAAGATTCTGATTTATAGATCAGATAGAGGGTCTAGGAATCAGTGTTTATAAAACATTTCTTGGGGTTTGGCAATTACTCCTTTGAAGTTATCTAATCCAGTCATCCCTTTTATACAGTAGGAAAACTGAAAACATGAGAGGTTCAAGTGACATGGGTGCTTTTTCCACTTTCCCAGGTTTGGTAAGCAGGTACCAGTGAACATATCATCCAGCTGCCAGGAAAAGACTCCCTGGTGTCTGAGAGTCATCCTTAGAAAGCCTCAATAGTGGATTATAATGGATTCAATTTGATCAAGAACAGCATGCACGCGCGCGCGCACACACACACACACACATTTTTCTTATCTTTTCCCTCTTTCTCTTACAAAGAAGAGAGTAAACAATCTCAGTTAATCGCTTAATTAGGGATCTGGTTAGACAGAGTCTAGTTAAAGGAGGTTTCATTTAAATCAGAGGAATGGCCTAAGTTTTCTGTTAGAGAAAGAGCAAACAAATTGCTTTTATCTGTACAAACTGAATTTATCTCAGCAGCTTCCTCTTAGTTCTTCAAGAAAGAAATATAAGATCTTGCCAACTTAAAAAAATATCATAATGACTTACTTGGAACTAAGGTCATGTGGTTGTCATGCTTAATTGTGCAAAGAGTGTGTCTTTTTTTTAGTCTCCCAAGTCATTGGCAGCATTTAAGAAAAGGAATTCTATAAACCTTTCTGTGATATTTATATTATTTTCCAATTTAAAAAGTACTTTTCTTTCATAATAAAAGATTGTTTAAACTTATCAAAATCACTTTGATTTTACACCTACAATTGGAATCCTAACATCTCGATTTTCGACACTTATAAATGCTTTAATAGATACATGGACAGTAATTTAGTTTGACTTAAATGTAATAATCGAGCCCATTTATCTAGGCTGACAAGATTTCATTTCCTAATGATCTTTTATTGTAAATTTATTTGATTTCCTTTAATATATTATCTCATTTCTCATCGCCTTTCCTTTAGAAAAAATATGAATAATTTTGTATGGAATTATGAAGACTTGGCCTTGAGCTGACAGCTCTGGGAAGCACTGAATATCTCCACCCTTAAAACAAATTACATAGTTTGATAACAAAGTCCCAAGAAGAAGGGAACATTAGTTTATCAAGAAGTTAGTCTAAAAGATGCTGAAATTGTACTTCCACGGGCTCATGTTTTCCTTGCAAGAATGGGAACCAAAATAATTAGGCCAGTCTGACTCCTTTTCTGTATTTCCAACTGCCTATTTGAGCTCTGAGTATCCCACAGTCAATTTACATTCAACATTTAGTTATAAAGCCAAACTTACCTTCTTTCATCCCAAATGGCTTCTCCTCCTAGATTTGTGTTTATATTACATTTACAGAAATGATACCACCATCTATGCAGTCAATCAAGCTGAAGACCTTCCACTCTCCAAAATAGTCAGAAAAGAAAAGAAAGAAAAGACAGAAAGAGAAGAAAAGAAGTCAATATGTTGACTTTCATAAATTCCAAATCATTCTCAAAACTGTCCCCACTTCTCCATTCCTTCCACTCTTGCCCTCATGATTCTTGCCTGGGCACTCCCTGCAGCCTGCTACCTGGTTTCCCTGCCTCCAGTCTCCCCCCACACCACACATCATCTGTGCTAGTGCAAGACTGATCCTGAGGGGAATATCCATCTGACCTAAAACCCTATCTGAACATCCTTCATCAGCTCCCTAGTGCCTGCAGGACTAACTCCATGATCCTCAGCAAGCCATATGAAGTCCTTCGGGACCTGGTTCCAGCCTAGTTTTCCAGCTGGAATTCTCCTCATCTCTTGTCACTTTTTCCGTAGATCTGCTCTCCTACCTCAAACTCCAAACTCCTCTACATCTTTATACACACACACACACACACACACACACACACACGCACGTGTATATGTATACACACACATATATAAAAGATTTTATTTATTTATTTGAGATACAGAGAGAGCATGTGCAAGTGGAGGGAGTGGCACAGGCAGAGGGAGAAGGGGAATCTCAAGCAGATGCCAGCCTGAGTGTGGAGCCCAGTGCGGGGCTCGATTTCATGATCCTGAGATCACAACCTCAGCCTAAACCAAGAGTTGCATGTGTAACTGACTGAGCCACCCAGGTGCCCCTCTTCTCCATCTTTAGAGAGTAAACTCAAGCACCCCTTCCTATGGTGATGCCCTGGCACAGGTAGTCGTGGTCCCCACTGCACTTCTATGTCCCTGCTTGCCTCTGAGATGCTATTTACTCAGTGCTGTAATCCGTCATGTCTCTCTCTCCCTCACTAGACTGTAAGATCCTCAAGAGGATGTACTGTATTCCACTCATTGTTTTCTCAGTTCCCAGTGCAATGTTTGGCATAATAATTACATAATGGATATTCACTGAATGAAGACTTGAATGACTGAATATGCTCCAAAGGGCTGTTTAAATTATTTTCTTTGGCTGGATGTCTTACTGTTGTCTCTGTGAAGCATAACTGGAATTTGCTATTTATTATAATTATGTTCATTGAAATGGCATTTGATTTGGGTGTCATAACGCCATAGTAGAAAGAAATGCCAAAATAAGATGGCAATTTAGAAACCTACAGTGGTAGTATAAACATAGGCTGTTTGCAATTTTAATATGTTTTTAAAGATCTTATTGCAAAACCATATTTTCTTTCCCTTCCCCACCCTACCCCTTTGCAAACACCATATACATGTGTGTTTGTTTATGTTGCAGAGAAGCCTTCTGTGTTGGATTCTCCCCCAACTTTATTGAGATATAATTGACAAATAACACTATGTAAATTTGAGGTGTACAATGTGATGACTTGATATACATATGTATTATGAAATGCTTATCACAGTAAAGTTAGTTAATCCATCCATCATCTCACATAGCTGTATGTGTATGTGTGGTGTGAGAACATTTAAGAGGTACTCTCTTAGCAAATTTTAAGTATACAATATGGTATTGTTAACTACCATATGGGGTTTTGCAATAACCCTTCCCTTCTGCAGAATCAGGTAACCATCCCTTCCATTATGCCCAGGATGTGAGGCAACTTGAATAAACACACGCGATTGAAATGCTGGAGGTATTTTTGTGAATGGAAAGAGAGCACCACTAGAATCTGCTTATTTACTTATATCCCATCTTGTTTAAAAAGATGGGTGCCTGCGTGGCTCCATTGGTTAAGCATCTGACTCTTGGTTTCAGCTCAGGTCTTGATCTTCAGGGTTGTGAGATGGAACTCCATCTTGGGCTCCATGCTCAGCATGGAGTCTGCTTGGGATTCTCTCCCTCCCTCTCCTTCTGTCTCTCCTCCTCCTCTCATGTGCAAGTTCTCTCTCTCAAATAAATAAATAAATAAATAAATAATACTTTAAACATTTGCTAGTGCTTAATACCATATACACACTTACTCAAGTAAAACAGAAAATGCCCTGAATTTAGAAGTAGTTTCTTTAAAATATAGGACAAACAAGAAAAAAGCCAAAAAACTACTTGTCCTTCATCAAGAAGCACCTTAATTTTATCTACAGTTATATCATAACTTTTGCAGATCCATCTGATAGTCAACTGAGTTTGGAGATTACATAATACCCACTTAAGAGCTGAGTAGGAAGGCTGAGAGATTTCCAGTAATGATAAATAAAATCCTTATTTTCTTTTGGCTTTCAAGTTTTAGGTTTTCCTTAAGGAAACCTTGAAGTTGAAAAACCAAAAGCAAAACTAGTTTAACTATTATATGACAAATTACAGAGTAGAAGAATTGTCTACTTGAGAGATCCTAAAGGTTCAGTATGGTTGTTTTGAAATTTTTAATTAAAAATTTTTAATTTTTTTCACCAGCAATATAAATATAAGATACTTTAAATAATTCATAGAAGGACATTGCATATGATAAAAGCCTAGAGAATAACAAATATGGCAATAAAACTAATTTTTCTTCCTTTAAAAAAATCAGCTCTCTGTTTCAAAAGGAAGATGGACAATGATTTTGTTAAAAATATTTTTATTATTTTGGTATTCAAGGCCCTTCATAGTGGAGCCCTAAGGACCCTTCTTTGTTGTCAGCACACCTGTTTTGGGGGGAACTCACTGCTCCCTTCTCTGTGGCTCCATGGGATCTACACAACCATCTCTCATAGCACTCATCACCTCAGTTAGAGTTTTCTGAATGCCATTTGATTTTCCAGCTAGGCTGTAACATTTTTTTAAAAAATTCTTTTCTTCCTTTTTAAATTGTTGAAATTTAAATGAAATGAAATGCGCTAACATTTAATGTGCAGTCTGATGATTTCTTAAATGTCCACCAGATCAAGATACAGAGCATTTCTAGCATCCCAGGTTGTGCCCTTGGGCCCCTTCTTAGTCAAAACCCTACCCCCACTCTTCTGACTTCCATCACCATAGATTTTTTTGTCTTTTTCTTGAACTTGATATAAATGGAATCATACTGGGTGTACCCTTTTGTATCTGACTTCTTTCTCTCAACATTATACCTTTCAGATACGTCCATGTGGTTGAATATAGCAATAATTTATTCTTGTAATTCTGGTCTAGTATTCTATTATATGAATATTCCAAACATACTGCAACTTATCCATCATTCTACTGTTAATGAGTATATTGTTTTTCTAATATTTTGCTATTATGAAAAAGTGCCACAGACATTTTTGTATATTTCTCTGGGTAGATGGATGCTCTCACTTCTCTTAGGGACATATACAGAAGTAGGTGTATTAGGTCATAACATAGGCATTGTCTGGCTTTAGTAGCTTAATAAATAGTGACAAATAATTTTCCAAAGCGTTTGTACCAGGTTTTTCCAGGGCTAACAGCTTCTGTCATCTTTATATCCTCAGAGTCCAATACAATATTTGGAACATAGTAGGTGTCCAGCAACCACTTATTGAATGACTAGAGGCTGAAATGTAGCAGCAGTAGGATCCTCTTGTTGTAAACAGTGGAACTTCCATCCACGTTGCTCCAGATTATCTTATCTCCTTTGTGAAGCTATCAGTTTGTATAGCTCACAGCTGTCTTCCAAATCTCTTGCAGGTACATGCACTTGGTGGACCCAAGTCATATTCGAGCCCTAGGTGCAAGGGCATCTGGGCAGTGTAGATTCAATTTCCAGCCTCTATAGACAGGAAGGCTGTCAGAGGGCTTAGAGATGATATGGGATAAGCCATTATGCAGGTTCTAATACAGAAATAAAAGGGTGGGTTGGAAGACAAAATGAAAAGACAGAAGCCAGGGCTTCTTTGGAGATCTAGATGACAGAAACCAAATCCCATTTTTTTCTTTTTTTTTTAAAAGGGATATCATCCCTCCTTTGATGATGAAGATTCAAATCTTGGAATGGAGCATCCAGTCAGCAAAGATCGGGTCACATGCTGGGTAGGAAAGGATTGGACTGACAGTCCCACCAAAATGGAACACAAGAGAGAAGTAGCTCTCCAAAAGGAAATGAATGGGATGTTATTGGCAAGATGAAGGGAAATATACTTTGGGGCAAAACCCCCACAAATGCCCAGTATAGGGTTAAACAAAATAAGGAATGATAGTTTGAGTATCAAATTATATTTCAGACATTCTTCCTGAGAGCCAATATTCCCATGAATTATAGCAGTTAGAGACAAGAGAACTTAGAAAGTTCATTGTAGTGGATGGAGCTAGAGCAAAATATGTCAGAGAATGACAAACACCATATGATTTCACTCATATATGGAATTTAGGAAACAAAACAGGTGAACATATGGGAAGGGAGAGAAAAAGAGGGGAGAAAACCATAAGAAACTCTTAATGAGAGAGAATAAACTGAAGGTGATAGAGGAATGTGGGTGGGCATGGGCTAGATGGGTGAAGGGTATTAAAGAGGCACTTGTGATGGGCACTGGGTGTTGTGTGTAAGTGATGTGTCACTGATCTACTCCTGAAACCAGTATTATACTATATGTTAACTAACTAGATTTTAAATAAAAAATCGGAAGAAAAAAGAAAGAGAAGTCATTGTATGGGGTCAGTTTATAGTATATTATATATACATAGTATATAAATCATAGTATAATTTACATACTGTAAACTCACCTTGTTTTAGATATGGACAGAGCACCACAATCAAGATATGGAATATTTCCTTTGCCCCAAACGTTCCTTCGTGTCACTTTGTGATGAATTCTCTCCTTCATCCCTAGTCCCAACCCTAGCCCCTGGCAGCCACTGATTCCATTTCTGCACCTATCTATTGCTTTGATGTTTCCAGAATATCCTATAAAAGGAAATATATGGTTTGTAGCTTTTGAGTCTGGCTTCTTTCACTTAACCGGAGATCAATTTTTTCAATGGTGTGCAATCTCTTTCCCTCTCCACAAGGAACCTTTTTTCCCCTCTAAAAAAACTTTCATGGAGAAACTTAATATTTGGGACAGATACAAACAGATTGCTTTCATGAATCACGGTGAGGAGCCCCAGCCCAAGGTGTATCTTGTGATGAAGCAAAGACATTGTAATTTGCTCACAGAATTTTGTTTTTCCCGTACATTCTACAGTCACAATCAGGTCAGAATTTCTGTGCTTTTTGTGCTTTTTCAAAGTAGGTTTCTGGTTGCAGAAATGTTCACAAAGCAATTAACCTGCTTCTTATAAATGCCCCCATCAAACATGAGAATGGCAAGTGTCCACATATCACTCCATCCAAACAAACATGAAGGCAAACCTCTACAAGATGTGGCTTCCAGACCTGTGCTGTTCCAAGTGGCAGTCATTAGCGTCACATTGCTATTGAGCACTTGAAAAGTAGCTAGTCCAGATTAAGATGAGCTGCAGGTATAAAGTCACACTAATTTGGTAGACTTTGTAGAAAAAGTATATAAAAAATACCTTGCTAGTAATTTTTACATTGATTGAATTTTGAAGGGATATCTTAAATCTATTGGATTAACCAAATATTATTATAGTTAATTTTCCTTGTGTCTTACTGCTTTTTAAAGTGTGACTATAAAGAAATTGAAAATCATGCTTGCAGCTCAAATTTGTGGCTTGCATTACGTTTCCATGGCATGGCACTGACTCGACAGATTGCTAATTATGTGTTTTGCTGATCTTTCCCAAGAAAGACCCCAAGACCATACATTTTCATTTTGGATCTCAGAGAGCACGAGTGAGTCAGGCCACTTCCATTTTTTGGCACTTCTCTAGTAAGTTTAAAATGGGAAAAGTTGAAATTGGA
>RCUC01104328.1:0-12631 GCA_003697995.1 Taxidea taxus jeffersonii
AGAATCTGCCCTCCTTCCTCAGTGCTCCCTGCTGACCGCAAATGGGGCTTCATTACTGTGGGCTACAGGGGGTCCTGCACCATGGGCAGAGAGGGGCAGGCAGATGCCAAGTTTCGGAGAGTTCCCCGGATTTTGGTTTGTGGAAGGATTTCCTTGGCAAAAGAGGTCTTTGGAGAAACTTTGAATGAGAGCAGAGACCCTGACCGAGCCCCAGAAAGATACACCTCCAGATTTTATCTCAAATTCAAGCATCTGGAAAGGGCTTTTGATATGTTATCAGAGTGTGGATTCCACATGGTGGCCTGTAACTCCTCAGTGACAGCATCTTTTGTCAATCAGTATACAGATGACAAGATCTGGTCAAGCTACACTGAATATGTCTTCTACCGTAAGTACAAAGGGCTCTTTTGATTTTTCCTCTGTATCAATTCTCTTTATGGATGTTCAGTCAGTGTCTAAGGAATACTATTTGGGATTTATTTTTAAACTCCTGAGTATAGGAGTTTAATAGCTAGAGTATTAGAGATTCTAATTCAGGTCTCACATCTTATCTAAGGCAATTTTTATCTGTTTTATCAGTGACATCAGAGAATATTTGAAGGTCTATGCAAATGATGTTGGCTTAGGTAATATGGGGGTTGGAGGCAGACATGCATGTCTGTTTGCCAGATAGCAAAATATGAGGAGAAGATGATGGTAGGAACTTGCCTGCTGGTCTATGGGAGGTTGGCAGACTTAGAGTGGATGAGGTGGTGCTGTCCATTCATTACCATAAACTTCGGGATCTGTTAAGCTGGTTGCTGGAGACTTGCTTTCATCAGGGGCTGTGAGAACACAAATGGCTTGCACAGAATGACGTGGAGTTGGCTAGATAGATGGCAGTATAGGCTGACAAAAGACCCCCTGGGCTCCCCCACCGCATCTGAAATCAGCTGTTTGGTCTTTAGCATTTTGTACTGAGACTTGAGTTGCACCACAGACTTAATAAACTGAACTTCATTTAAGACCCATCCAAAAGGAACTAGATTTTTCAGAACTGTCAATCACAAGCAGAGATCTTCAGACACCTGAGGTGATAGAATTACTGACCTAAAAAGAAACCAGAGGGGAAAAAAGTAATGGAAATGATTGTTTTGGAGCGTTTTAAGTAAGTGTTCCTTAGAGGTTAGTTCATTGGCTTAAATGACAACTTATGCTACAGATTGGTTTGTTTTATGAAATGGCGTCACTCTAAATAAACTATAAGCCATTGATCTCTGAAGGGAGAACAGTAAATCAGTCTGTAAAGTTTCGTGCTTGGTTTAACAGTGGATTTTCAACAGGGCCTGGGGGTTGGGTAAAGTGAATTGCATCAGAAATGTTTCCATGTTAGCATTCAGTTTCCTCTCTTCTTATTTTAAGGCAAATCCATAAATTTGGGGGATTAAAATGTCTAAGATTTTTTTAGGGACTGATTTTTGCCTACCATTGTGTTTCTTCATGTGGAGATGGTGCTGGGATCCGTGGTAAAGAGGCCGGTGGCAAGGTGGGTTGTTGTGTGCTGGGTTATCACCCCTTAGATTTTTAGAAGTGGGGACACATAGATTGTGTAGAAAGGACAGCCTGTGGAGAAAAATGAAGTCAGCTATCAGTTCAGGAATGTCTTGATGTGTAATAACAAACATTATTTGATCCAACAACCCTATCAATGGCTTTTATCTATAATCTGCATCTTTCTTGATGCTGGAGCTTAGTCACCAGATTGTGCTTGCTTTCTTTCTTTGGGTATGGAGATAAGACTTTAGCTTTTTAGCCTTCTGTGAAGGAATCTGACATTATCTATAATTCTGTAGAACAAATATCTGTTCCTAACTTTTTGGAAAACTGCATCATAGAAAGAGTTCAAATCTAGGTTTGTGATCTTTACGTTGTTCTTCAATTTTTAATATTTGAAAATAGCATAAGCAGCTTTGGGCAAGTAAATGAAAACATACCAACAATAACCCCTGCCCCCCAAAAGGACCACATTAGATTTCTATCACTTGCTCATCTAAATGAGACCCAGAACCTGAAATGTATTTGCCTGCTAGCTCAGTGACATTTGTGTGTTCATCAAAGACTCATCCGTCTAACACTATGTCCTCTTTATATTGCTCTGAACAGGTTCTGCTCTGCTGATCATAATTGCTTCCTTCTTTGTTGGGTTGCTGAGAGGTTGCTGAGGAGCCCTTTGCTCTCCATCACTCATGGACAGGCTAGCACAAACACAATGCAACTTCATATTGCACAGCCTGTATATTCTATGTGACATACTTTCCTTTGTATCTAACATTCAGAGCTAAGTATTAACTCTTCTCTGTCTTAGGACCAATAAAACTGACAGCTGGTTTTCTAGGGTGCATAACAGCTTCTGTGCAGACGTTTAACCATAATTATTTAATTAGAAGCTGCCAACTGTGCCTATATAAGCATTAATTCATCAAGCTGTTGTGCTTGGGTTAATGGGCCGAAACTGTGGGAGGTGCTCTAAAGCAGGGAGTTGACTCTGCAGAGATGCTCTTCATCCAGCACTAGCCCTGCCCAGCCCCGCCTTGTGCTGCCCAGCATGAAGCCCCAGGGTGCATTGTGCCAGCAGAGCTTGGAACCATCACCTGCAAGATTGGAAGGGGCAGCATGTGTCCCCAGGAGCATCTCCAGATCCTTAAATTAAAAAACAAAAACAAAAGCAAAAAACAACCAACCAGCCAACCAGCCAACAAAAGAAGATGCTCTTCACAGAGAAACTCAACTTTCTCCTTGGTTGAAAAAAATTATATTGTATATACACACTACTTAGATCCAAGGCATTAACTCCAAGCAATCAGACTCTTCTAATAACCTGGGGATAATACAAAGTCATTTTGCCTGGATATGTATCACAGTAAAAAATGAACAGTGAGAAATGAATACATTGCATAGGGTGGTTGAGTCATGGGGAGAGACCCTTTTCTTTCCGTTTGCCTCATTTTCATCCAAGTTTTCCAGAGGGAAATTGAAAGGCCAAAATCTCTCTGTCAATCATTAATAGGTTAGATTCTTGCCTCACTTAATCTTTTGTTGTTGTTGTTGTTGCTGTTGTTGTTGAGAGAGAGGATGAGAGAAAGCAAGCATGAGAGGGGGAAAGTCAACAGACAAGCAGACCCCCCTGCCCAGCAGGGAGCCCAATGTGGGACTCCATCCGGGACTCCAGGATTGTGACCTGAACTGAAGGTATTTGCTCAACCAACTGAGCTACCCAGGCACCCGCCTCATTTAATCTTTTTTAAAAAAAATTTTTTTTTTAAGATTTTGTTTATTTATTTGACAGAGAGAGAGCACAAGTAGGCAGAGAGGCAGGCAGAGAAAGAGGAGGAAGGGAAGCAGGCTTCCTGCTGAGCAGAGAGCCTGATGCGGGGCTCGATCCCAGGACCCTGGGATCATGACCTGAGCCGAAAGCAGAGGCTTTAACCCACTGAGCCACCCAGGCGCCCCCGCCTCATTTAATCTTAATGTAGACCTAGAACTGATGGTCATATCAGGTAGACTATTTAGTTAATATAGGAACTGTGAACAGTAAAAGTCAACAGGTGTTTGTATGTGTTTAAGAGGGCGATAAGAAATGTGTCTACATTGCTTACCAAAATATGATATGTGAAATTCTATGTGTTATGATTCACTTATCAGCAACCAGGAAAATATGACTGATGTAGTAACATAGAAAAGAAATATCTAAAAAAGAAAGAAAGAAAGAAGGAAAGAAAGAAAGAAAGAAACAAAGAAAGAGAGAGAGAAAGAGAGAAAGAAAGAAAGAAAGAAAGAAAGAAAGAAAGAAAGAAAGAAAGATATCTAGGGGTGCCTGGGTGGCTCAGTTGGTTAAGTGCCCAACACTTCATTTCAGCTCAGGTCCTGATCTCATGGTCACGGGATCAAGGGAGCCCCACATCAGCCTCTGTACTCAGCAGGAGTCTGCTTGGATATTCTCTCCCTCTGCTCCCCCCCACCATCCCGCCACCTCTCTTTCTTTCTTTTTTAAAAGATTTTATTTATTTATTTGACAGACAGAGATCACAAGCAGGCAGAGAGGCAGGCCGAGAGAGAGGAAGGGAAGCAGGCTCCCTGTTGAGCAGAGAGCCGGATGTAGGGCTCGATCCCAGGACCCTGAGATCATGATCTGAGCCTAAGGCAGAGGCTTTAACCCACTGAGCCACCCAGGTGCCACCCCATCTCTCTTTATTTCAAGTAAATAAATAAATCTTTAAAAAATATATATATCTAGCTAGGATTGCCTCACAAGGCATTTTAGATATGTCCTTTGTTTTAATTTAAAACAATGAGAAGGTCCACTTTCTTCTCTACCACCCCACTAGCTAAATAATTACCTCTCATTTCTCTTCAAGCATTATATAGAAGGCAGTATCATAAACATCAAAGAATGCCTTCTTGACTCACCTATAAATGTAATGGGAGCTGAGTAATTTGGAAAAGAGTAGTCCTGATTTTGAACCAGATACTCAATGGCTATTCACACCACTTAGGAACAAAATCACAGGTGCATAGAAATAAATGAACCTGCTATTTAGAGCCACCTTCCAATGCCCAAGAGTGAGAAGATTGTTCTTGGTTGGAGACAACTATACACATTTTTAAAATCCTTCTCATTAGTGAGTTACTTCAGACAAATGTCTGGAACACTCAAATTCAAAGGAATTTACCTCTAATTTTACTGTGATAACATGACAAGTAGGGAGTTTAATTCATAGAATGCATACTCCCAAAACATACACTCTTGAGTTCTTGAATTATAATAGAGACACCAACTCATCGCCTTGTCAACAAATTGCTGCTTATCAGTGCATTTTAATCTTTTCTTTACTTCTCTTTACTTACTTAAATTTAAAGGTTGTTTCCACAAAACTCTCTGAATTGTTTTATGTACTGTTAACCTTAAAAATTAAGCTGCTAGTTATTTTACCACAAAAAATGGGTTTATTTGGAAATAGTAGAAAATTGCAATTCAGGATAAGCAAGTTAAGGCAAAACCACAGGCAAAACAAAAAACCAAGGAGAGAAATTCTCTTTTTTGGGGGGTGGGGGATTGAGCAGGGCTGTTATAAAGGAAAAGCCCATTGGAGCAAACTGGGAGTTTCCAGTACAGTGGCTTTTCATTGGCTCAGTTGTGACAGTCTCTTATTGGCTGGGCTGTTACCAGGGAAGGAGATCACCTTTCTTCCTCCTGTGGGGGTAGTAAAGTGGTATTGACTTGTAAGGTCTATCTCTTCCTGTTGAGTCTGTAGTTGATGACAAGTGGTAGGGTGTGAGAGTTTCCTCCTTCTGGGATCTGGATTCTACTATGATGAGGTTTCCTTTTGAAAATTTTCATGGTATGCAGTACTTCAGGGCTGTTGAATGAGGTGGGGTGTTGGAGAAAAGTCGGTCAGAAAATGAATTCTCAGAATTCAACTGCATGACCTTGTATTGGGAAGAGATCTGCAGTTGTGGCTGCTGTCATTAACTTCGCCAACACTGACTTTAGAAACTTCAGTAAGAGAGTATGTTCTTAACAGGTATAAATGTAGCCATCCTGAAATGATTCTAGCTCTTTTTCTATTGGCTATTTGAAAGATAGCAATGATAACTTTTATTTTTGTTGCTCATTGAGGTATGATGTTGGTATGTTTAAAATGAAGCAGGAGAGCAATGTAGTCAAAATGGTGAAGGTTGGTCTTTTCCACCACCTACCTCTCTTCTTTCTGTATTGTTTTTCTATCTTCTCCACCTTAGAGACTTTTTTCATCCTGTTTTAGTCATTTCTGCTTCCTTGTTCTTTCTCTCCATTGTCAGTAAACATTCTCTTCTGCCATATATTTGGAATACTTTCAGGGCATGGTGTAATTTTCTCAGGGATTTTGGTACCTAAAAAACCTTTTGATAGTTGTAGATCATGTGACTTAGTATCCCACAAAGAGTGTTCTTAAGACATAAGGCTTCTTAATGTATAATTTAAAAATACAGCACAATTCAAATATAAGGCTTCATCATGAGGTTGAACTGGACCCATGCTTGGGTAGATATGAAATGGTAATACTTATGACAAAAGGCAGGTGTATAGATGTAATTTTTTTAAATCTCTTTAAGGTTTTGTACTTTGAGCTTTGGTCTCAGTATAGGAGTGATATAAGCATGCTAGTGAAATATTTTATTACAGTATTTTCATTTTCATGCCAAACAAGATATGTTGTTACCTGAGCCCAGTCCCTTGTGCGATTCAGGTACTTTCTTCCTGGGTCTGTGGCATCACTGAGTGAATCTGGCAGCAAGAGAAGTGTCAGTGTGTGGGCAGAATGGGGAGGTCTCTGAGATTGCCCTTAAGTGCCTGAATATGTTAAAAAATATATATAGACAACTGGAAAGAGAAGACCAAATGTCCCTGATAGCCTCATGAGGCTTAAGTCTTATCAAAGAAATTAGAAAAGAAAATAGCTGAGAATATGTCACAAAAGTCCATTTGAAACTCCTCCAAGCACAAACAATGAAGAGGAATGACTATGCACAGGAGAGAGTGTGCATCCAACATATAGAAGAAATGGATATGGAATGGATACATGGATGCTCAGTTTCTGCGTCATGACTGTTGCTCTCTTTCTTTGTTTTTTGCTATAGCTTTCCTCAAATAGTGCAGTTCTTGGCAAGTCAGTGAAAAAAACTTCATACAGAAATTTTCAAATGCATCCAAATGTAGACACCCAGTTCCAATAATTACAATTAACAGTATAAGAGCAATCTTGTTTTATATATATTCCTACCTACTTCTCCTTCTGTCTGCACTACATTATTTTGAAGCAAATTTCAAACATCAATCATTTCATTCATCCACAAATACAGTACTGTATGTTTCTAAAATAAAATGGATTAAAATAAAATGCAACACAATACCATTATCACATAGACAATTAGTAATTCTTTAGTATCATTTAATATCTACTGATGTTAAAACTTCTTTGATTTTGGGGTGCCTGGGTGGCTCAGTGAGTTAAAGCCTCTGCCTTCAGCTCAGGTCATGATCCCAGGGTCCTGGGATCGAGCCCCGCATCAGGCTCTCTGCTCAGCAAGGAGCCTGCTTCCTCTTCTCTCTCTCTGCCTGCCTCTCTGCCGACTTGTGATCTCTGTCTGTCAAATAAATAAATACAATCTTTAAAAAAAAAAACTTCTTTGATTTTGTTACAGTATTTTCTTCAAGTTGGCTTATTAAATCAAGAATCAAATAAGGTCGATCTGTTATCTTCGATTGCTGTTTCTTTTTTCATTCAAAATTTTAAAAAAATCTTGCATTTACCCCATATGCAACAAAGGAGCAAAATGTATATCTTAAATCTCTTTATTTTACTTTTTTAAAAAAAGATTTTATTTATTTATTTGACAGAAAGAGACACAGTGAGAGAGGAAATACAAGCACGGAGAGTGGGAGAGGGAGAAGCAGGCTTCCTGCTGAACAGGGAGCCTGATGTGGGGCTCAAGCCCAGAACCCTGGGATCATGAATGGAGCCGAAGGCAGAGGCTTAACAACTGAGCCACCCAGGCACTCCTCTTAAATCTCTTTTAATCTCTCCTTCCCTCCCTCCTTTCCTCTTTCTCTTTCTCTCTCTTTCTTCTTCCCTCCCTCCCTTCCTTCCTTTTTTAAAGTCAATTTATTTGTTTGAAGAAACCAAATTGCTTGCCATGTTCAACATTCAGCTTTCTGGGTTTTACTGATCCATCTCTATGATCTTTGGGATGTCATTAAAACATTTTTTTCCCTGAACCCTGTATTTGTGAATTTGTTAGAACTTTATTCTAAATTCTAGAGACTCCGTCAGATTCATGTGTAGTATTTCTTTTTTTTTATTTAAGATTTTATTTATTTATTTGACAGATAGAGATTACAAGTAGGCAGAGAGGCAGGCAGAGAGAGAGGAGGAAGCAGGCTCCCCACTGAGCAGAGAGCCTGACGCGGGGCTCTATCCCAGGACCTCGATCCCAGGACCTCGATCCCAGGACCCTGGGATCATGACCTGAGCCGAAGGCAAAGGCTTTAACCCATTGAGCCACCCAGGCGCCCCTCATGTGTAGTATTTCTGGCAAGAAAATTTTATAAGTGGCGGCAAGTCCATTTTTTTACATTATTGAAGCATAATAAATATACAGTATTATATTAGTTTGAAGTTTACAATATAATAATTCAACAATTCAATACATTACTCAGGGATCATCATGATACGTGTACTCTTAATCCCCTTTATCTAGTGCACCCAAGGCAAGTCCATTTTTAACTTTTAATTTGCAAAAGGCAATAAAAGAAACTCCTATTTTTCTTCCCAGTCGTTCAAAAACTGTGTGTTATTCCCTTGCTGTTCTTCTTCTTTTAAAAAAAAGATTTATTTATTTGACAGAATGAATGGGTGGTAAGGAAGAGGGAGAGAGAGTCTTAAGCAAGACTCTGCTAAGTACAGGGCCCAACACAGGGCTTGATCTCATGATCCTAGGACCAGGACGCGAGCCAAAGTCAAGAGTTGGATGCACCACCCTAGTGCCCCTCCCTTGCTATTCTTTTTTTTTTTTTTAGTATTTTATTTACTTAACAGAGAGAGAGAGAGAGAGACGGAGAGAGAGATATCACAAGTAGGCAGAGAGGCAGGCAGAGGAGGGGGAAGCAGGCTCCCTGCTGAGCAGAGAGCCTGATGTGGGGCTTGATCTCAGGACCCTGAGATCGTGACCTGAGCTAAAGGCAGAGGTTTAACCTTGAGCCACCCAGGTGCCCCTCCCTTGCTATTCTTATCATTAAGATAGGCTAACATCCTGAGCCTGCCAAGGGTCCTATAGACTGGGTCCTGTAAACTGGGAAGAAGAATCATTTGGGGTGAGAAAGTTCCCCTCCTGGCTATTCAAATTTTATATTCTTGGATTCTTTCAGCTGTGCTCAACTCCACTGACTGAACTTAACACCTGTATTCCCCAAACCTCTGTCTTCTTGTGTTCCTTCTCACAGTAACTGGCATCATCAGTCACTCATTTCCCCAGGGAAGAGTGGAACCTAGGTGGCATTCCTCACTCTTCCTTCTCCTCAACCTATGACAAATCCTACCAGTTATCTCTCTCAATCCATCCATTTCTTTCCATCACCACTGATGCTACCCTGGCCCAGACCACCTGCACTGCTTTTTGTTGCTATGGAACCCTGGGAGCATCCCAAGTGAAATCTGAAACCAGCTCTGTATGCAGAGGGCAGGAAGAGACTGAAGGAAGAAGCAAGGCTCTCTAGATTGGTAGGTAGTATGCTGAGTAACAAGAGAATGTACTTGTAAGACTTGTTTTGGGCAGCCACAAAACAGATTTCTGCATCCATCTGCCCAATCTTAAAAGTTTATATAGAGGCCTTAATGGGGTTTAGTGACATAAACCATCCAGATGGTCTTAACACCATATCACTGTCACAAGGCTATGTTCTTGGAGCAGCTTCCGGGAGCAGGGAAGGCAAGTGGAAAGCACATTCCAAACATAGGGGAGGGACTGAGAAGTCTCTGATTTGCCTCTGTCCAGTTCATGGGTCAACCAGTGGCTATATCCTCTCGATCTCTCCCAAAACTTTTCTAGACTACTGCAGAGGAACTTAAATTGTCCTTCCTACCCCAGATTCAGCGTTATCCCCTTTGAATCTGTTCTCTCTGTTGCAAAAAATGGTGAGATTTCTAAAACGTGAGCTTGACCATGTCACTCCTGCTTAAAGTTCTTCATTGCCTTACAGCTGTTCATAGAGTTAAATGCAAACTCCTTACCAGGAATCACAGCCCTTCATGAGATGACCTCTTTTTCTGTCCTCAGAATCTTCTGTTGCCATCCTGCCCTTTGCATTTGGAATCTCAGCTATACTCGATTTCTTTCTGTTTCTGAATGCTGTTATGTTCTTGCTTCTTTGGTTTTGTGTGTGATGTTCTCTCTGCCTGGAATTCTGCTTCCACCTACTTTGATGAACTAAATCTTCAGGTTCCAATCTTGAAATTACCTTTTCTGGGAAGCCTTTCCTAGCCCACTCTATCTGGTTAGGCCCCCCTTATCTTTGACCCAGACGATTTTATTTTCCTTTACCCTGGCATAAATAATGTTGTATTAAACTTGATTATTTAGCTGTCTCTTTTACATTATTTGTAAACTCTGTCAAGATAGGAACCGTGTCTGTCATGTTCATCACAATACATGGCACAGTACGTGAAATAGATGTAGTTAAATACTCCATAATATTTTCCAGAAGAATGAGAAATAAATGCCCACTGCAGAGTTTGATTATGGTCATAGAGACCACTGTCTTGCCTACACATTTGCATTATCTCTTAACAGAAGAATGAGAGATCAGTGATGGAGTGATGGTGTTTTAAATAATAATAACAGTTTTTCCATATTTCCTTTGGGTGCTTTGGGCACTGGGATAAGTACTTTATATACAAATTGGAAATCTTACTGAAAGACTCTGTGCTCTTAGCACCTGCACCAAGATTTGAGCTCAAGGGGACTGAGAAAAACACTTAGCAGAAGCAGGACCCCTGTGCTCTTGTTTTAGTTGGTTCATCCAAGCAGGAGCAAATCAAAGCTTGGTGCAACCAGGGTTTAAGGAACAACCCAGGAAAGACTCAGGATTCTGAAAAGTGTTCCAAAATTGAGAAAGTAGTTCCAGGAGGAAGAGAGCTCTACCAAAACACAAAAGATGTTAAGAGACCAACCAGGCTGTCTTAATTTTCCTCTGGCTAAAGTATTCCAATTCCTCCTCCCTCCCTTCCCATAAATGTTAGTGATTGCCCCTTCATGCCAGACACAGCAGAACATGGTAGTGAAGGGCCTGGGTTTTGAGCTCCAGATTGCTTGAGTCTGAATCCCTAGCTATAGGGATCACTGACAAAGTATTTTACTTCTGTGCCTCATTTTCCTCAGCTGTAAAATGGCAGTGAGGACAACAGTCCTCATGTGGCTGCTCTGAGAGTCAAACCGGCCACTATACGTCAAGTGCTTGCGACAGTGCCTGGCGCCCAGTCCAAGCTGTGAACGTCTAGTTCATTACCAGGATGGCCGCGAATACCGGAGGGAGGAGACACAGCTGCTCTCTTTAAATAGCTCACCTGATACTTTCTGGCCCTCCCTTTGGACACTTTGCCCAGAAATGCACATCTAGAAATGTTTTCTTCTTTTTTAAATTTACTTATTTGAGAGAGAGAGAGAGAGAGAGTGCACGAGCAGGAGGAAGAAGCAGAGGGAGAGGGAGAATCCTGAAGCACATTCCCTGCTGAGTGCGGAGCCTAACATGGGGCTCCTGAGGTCATGACCGAGCCAAAAATCCAGAATTGGACACTTAACCAGCTGAGCCACCCAGGTGCTCCCAAACACATTTTTATTATTTATTTATTTATTTATTTAGTCAGAGAGCGAGCGATCACAAGCAGGCAGAACAGCAGGCAGAGGCAGAGAGAGAAGCAGGCTCCCCGCTGAGCAGGGAGCCTGATGTGGGACTCGATCCCAGGACCCTGGGTTCATGACCAGAGCCAAAGGCAGCAGCTTAACCGACTTCTTTATGTCCACCCCAAGCGTATTTTTAAAAAGGAAATTCAAGCCGTGTGTTTTACTTGAATCTGAATATGCATAAAAGTAAACACCCAAAGGCTTCAAATTCTACTGACTCTTTTCGTCCCCCTGGCTATTCCATTGCAGATGTCATTAATAGTGCCTTTCCCTTCACCTCGTTTTCAACTCGGGCTTTTCAGAGCCTAGGATAACATGAGAGAGAACTGAAATTTAAGACTACAACTTAAATTATATGTTCCATCACTGCAGAATTAGAATAACCTTTTCTGAATCTCAACTTAGAAAATATTCTCCTTCATGGTGGCAGAATATGGTTATTGAGCATGCCACTGACAATAGGATCATTCAAATTGCTCCAAAAATGAAAACAAGACATTTTGCTCCACACTGTGAGTAGCTGCACTGTGTGGCATTAAAAAGAAATCAGAGTGCTAATTCCGCTGTCACCATGTGACCTGCTCAAAAGCTGCCCATGGGAAGAAATTGATACTTTCCACTTTCATTCATCAGTCATGTTCCAAAGTAAAAAATTCTTACCATTTTCTCACCCCAATTTATACTGACCTTTTATTCTGAGTACACTTGATACAATGTGACTGTCCATTAATTACACTGGTGAAAAGGCAACCCATTATACATAACTTGATGGGGCACTTAAGATGCCTTAGGGCTGTTGTATATTGTATTTTAGACAATAGACTGTCCAGAGCAACAGTACCAGGCAACTAAATAGAGAAAAGAGGAGGTAGGCTCTGGTACTGGTGACTTTCCAGTAAAGGGGACCCTGGAGCAGCAGAGACATTCTAGGGACTAGGATACAAGCAAGGGATATGGATGTTCATGGGGCAGAAGTATACAGTGAAAACCATGTGGAGGCTTGAGACCTGGGGAAGTGTTGCAGTTCAGCAAATCCCCTAATCCCAGAGGGAGAGCTGGTGCAGGAAGGAAAGCACATCAAGCCCTGGTTGGGAGTCATGGCTCATTGTGTTATAGCGTAAATATTCAGTTATGTCAGGTGGAAAAACTTTCCTAT